>JAHDVE020003598.1:0-218543 GCA_022606495.2 Halesus radiatus | reverse complement strand
ATTAGTATACTGTGTATCCTGATAAGGGAAGCTTGTATTTTTATACTGTGTATCCTGATGAGGGAAGCTTGTATTTGTATACTGTGCGTCCTGATGAGGGAATCTTGTATTTGTATACTGTATCCTGATGAGGTAAGCTTGTATTTGTATTCTGTGTGACCTGATGAGGGGAGCTTGTATTTGTATACTGTGTATCCTGATGAGGGAAGCTTGTATTTGTATACTGTGTGACCTGATGAGGGAAGCTTGTATTTGTATACTGTGTGACCTGATGAGGGAAGCTTGTATTTGTATACTGTGCGTCCTGATGAGGGAATCTTGTATTTGTATACTGTATGCTGAAGAGGGAAGCTTGTATTTGTATTCTGTGTGACCTGATGAGGGGAGCTTGTATTTGTATACTGTGTATCCTGATGAGGGATATTTATATATTTAACATTGGTGTATATAAAGTATTTTTTAGTTAATTTTATTAATAATGACACCACAACGTAATTATACATTTATTGAAGAAATTTCATTTGATCTTTAAAAAATGTAATTTGAAAATTGAATTGATTTCTTGAATGCCTCGGGAATGCTTTAATTTTCATAATTATATAATCAGCGTCATACAGAAATTTTAAAATCATTTTTAATATATATTTTCTTGATACGATATCACATCCTAAAAAAAAGGTTTTAGCAGAACTTGTCACAAAAGACATTAAAAAAGTCGTAGTGACTTTAAAATGTTCCTGAACTCACCACGTCTCTGTACATGATAATTTTATTTATTTAATGAATGAGTCATAAACAAGCTGAAATTGTTACTTAAATTATAAGATATATAGGTTTATGTGTTAATGTAATCATTACATTATAATGTATTATTAAATTAAAAACCATTCATAAACAATTTATTACTTGTGTTCTAGATTCCCTAATCGACCCATACATTTGTGGACAACCAGCTTGTACACGTAAGTATTTAATTTTGTTAAAACACTTAGATTGATTACTGTAGTATTAAGTCAAAATAATATTGCATGATTGTGTGTACGAGTAACTACTTTATCTCCTTAACACAATAATTATTATTAGTGTAATTCGGAGAACTGTTATTTCATCATTCGTCACATAAAGAAACATGCGTGTGTTATTTGTGGACAGGACATTAAAATATACATTATTTGCTTCATAGCTCGTAACGCATATTTTGTAACTCATAATATTTATAAATTGTATTTCCTGATGACGCCAAGCTCTACAAGTGTAAAAGATTGTATCAGCTTACTATATGATTTAAACAGTGTAGCTTCCTATCGTCAAAAACCAATTATTTTAACATGTTTCAAAATTTCACCACACTGTATTTTTATTTATTTATTTTTTTACGGACCAATGTCCAATTACACTGAATTCATAACACGAAATGAAATAAACAAGAGTTACAGAAAAAGAACAACACATACATAATACAAAAGTGAAGCAATGACAAAAATATGCAATAACTTTGTTTACATCACTTTTATTTATACTTTTGCCGACCGGGTTTCGCTACTACCGTAGCTTCTTCAGGGCAGTATACAGTTGTATAAATAAAAGTGATGTAAACAAAGTTATTGTTTTATTCACCGAGTTACCGCTTCATATGAAAATATACAAAAATATACATTTGAGAGAACATTCACGTCAAAGCCTAAAAAAGGTCCATGATTATAGACATTCTAAATGATAATCTTCGAGTTCTAATTTCGTAAAGCCCGACAAAAATCATTCAGACTGGTACCAAAATATCAAGGCCCTGATTTGGGTTAACAAGTCTCGACATTCTGGACAGTGAAATGGTACCCATAATTAGTAGAGTGTCTATTGAGGAAAAACAATTCATTGTTTCTGAGTCTACGAATAGGAATGTTTAACAGAATGAGTTGCAACGAAGGAGGTGAATCAATAATACAATTCATTATTTTTAAAATGCAAATGAGATCAAAGTCCCACCTACGCTTTTCTTATGTATGGTTTTTTTTTTTTTTTTTTTCTTATGTTTATGGTTTTTTCACTTTCAACATAGGAGTAATTGCATCTTTTCCAAACAAAAAAATTAAATAGTATTTAAAAACTTCACACATTGCAACAGTCTCAAATATTCGTGATCTTTGAATAACAGCTCAGGTATGGGGGCTCCATCGAAGCCAGAGTAAAGTTAGCCTTTCAGAAGCTGGGCGTATTGTACAGAGCCCGCAGATACTTTAATAGTACACAACTGCTGACCCTGTACAAATCGAAAGTGCGCCCCACTGTATAATTTGGCAGCCACCTCTGGTCGGGAGTCCCAAAATATCTGAAAAAACCATCGACTCTGTGCAGAAACGGGCGGTCCATTTGATACATTTGCCTATCTTAACAAATGGATTACAAAATTTGGAGCGCAGATGCCAGGTGGGAATACTGTCCTTGTTCTACCGGTATTTTAATAGAAGATGCCCTGAGAAACTAGCGTTATTGATCCCTTCGGCTCCGGTGCATAGTCGGGAAACACACCAAACGCGCGGCCAACATTTGCACACGGTTGACATTTATCACATGAAAACGGGTCGCTTCTACGAGTCGTTCTTATGTTCAACAAGTCGGCTGTGGAATGATCTGACGCCCTCTGTGTTTCATTAAAAAAACCACAGATAATAAAAAGGTATCAGTCGCATTTGGGAATCGAACCCGGGACCTCTGTCTTACCGGGACAACCACTCTACCGACTGAGCTAATGAGACCAGTTCCCTTTACGCCATCTTCATCAATATCATATCTAAAATTAAAGACTTGTCAATATTATCTTCTATTTTAAATCCCATATTATTGGCCTCATTAGCTCAGTCGGTAGAGCGGTTGTCCCGGTAAAACAGAGGTCCCGGGTTCGATTCCCAAATGCGACTTATACCTTTTTATATTCTGTGTTTTTTTCTCGGTTTCGTGTTTCATTTAGGATTTGTTAATGTTATTTTCTTCAATGATTAAATATTACAATGAGGTTTATAAACTTCAATAAGTTATTAAAAATGAAAATATACATATTATTAGATGAGGTTAGATTAGGTTTTCGGGCTGGTTTTTTTTTTCGTACGTAGTGAGTTTTTTATTTAGTAATACACAGTACATTTTGTTACAAATTATAAGGTTGATATATTAAAATTTACATTGTTAAAGTACCTATTACGTATGTCCATACAATATCTTATTAATTTTGTGTGACTAATAATAATGAAAAGAAAGAAAGTGTGTGAAGAGATGATGTGGATTATATCGCTTTTAAAAAGTGTGTCGATTCATACATGTGCTGATTTATCCAGTCATCATTTTTTTTTATATTCTGTTATGAATTTAATTTATTTTATATTTTTTTGATATCTTGTGGAGACATCTTCAATTACTACCTAAATAAGAACTCCATAATGTTTTTCTGACTAGTCACGAATGATTTTTATTGTTGTTATATTAAATTTTGTTGTCATTTTTTTTTTAAATTTTATTATGAATTTAATAATTTAACGTTTTTTATATTCTGTCTTATTGTCATAATATGATATATTAATGTATCATGTGGACATCTTCAATCACCACCTATATAAGAACTACATAATGTTATATCTTTCTTATACTTGCCACTATTTTTTGTTATCTGATTATTTTGAATTTAATTTATTTATATTTTTATATCTTGTATTATTTTGTATAGTATCAACTAAATATACAACTCAATAAATCTACAAATTTTTAACTTATAACTTTAAAATGTTTTCTAGAAGAAGTCAAAACTCTCCCAGGATTGTAGCACCGGTGATGATCTAATGAAAACTGTGTTTTATTTTCATCCAAATTATGTACATCAAAACATGTCTTTATTAGAATGATTTAGCATTTCTCTGATAATGTCCACATTAATAATCCAAAATAAGGATAAACTCTAAGGGCCGTTTTATAACCATCGGTTCGTAACGCTTGATACCATTTTAACTAATATTTGGTCTACCGCTCGATTTAGCCGTTTTATAAACATTCATCAGATTACCGGTCGTTTTTCAGTTTCCTACCCGATTATCGCTTATTTGAAACCGTGCACTAGTTTAATTAAAAAGGCAATATATAATTTGCATTTGTGTAATGGATTCCTTATTGAGCAGTTGCAGTAAAAAAAAGCAAATGGCAATTATTCAAGATTAAAAAAACGGACCGATAATGGTCCGTTAACGAAACGGTTCGTTAAGTAACAGAAATTTGGTAGTTCGTTTATAAAACTGGCCTTAAGCAGATTATTTCAAACTAATCCTGGTTGATAATTTTCAAATAAATAAATAATCAATAGCAATATTTGAAGAGAGATATACTCGTACATACATCCGCCATAGATAAAGCTTATCTAAGGGAGGCGATACAATTACTTATTTGGAAGATAAGGAACTAGTTATCTTTCAGTTTACACATTTGTTTAAAATATGAAAGTGGTTGATAAACATTTATATTGAACTCATTTTCGTAATTCAGGGTGATAATGAATCGATTGACATTCTAGTCTCCTTCAAAGAAAGTAATTTTCCCGTCAAACCTTCAATAAAGATATACAATGTAACACAGTGTGAGCAGCACAGCCACAGCGGAATCCATAGAATTTTTAATGTTTTTCTATCAGAAATTGAAGAATCAAATTGCACACATCAAGTAAATTAAAAAAAATAATAATAAGAATTTTTCTTTTCGTTAGCACGAAATTCTACATTTCATAGCCTTTGAATTATTTAAGATACTTTTTACTCGATTAGTGTGTTCGATTGTAGTATTGTAGTAATGTAAATAAAATTTTGGGGCACGTCGTCACTGATGATCTAAATGATGAAAATGACAGAACGCCAAAGAAGAGTACTGAGCGTGCGAGCCGACATGCTCGCCAGAAAATTCAACAGATGCAGTCCTCCGGTGAAAAACAATTATTCCAGACATATTGCATGAGCTTTTATACTAGTGAACTATGGACAAGGTACACACAAGGCGTCGTGAATACACTCCAAGTACAATATAACCACGCATACGGGGCGCTGTTTAGCCTTCCTTGGCGATGCAGCGCCTCGCAGATGTTCGTAGAGGGAAGGGTGCATAGGTTCGCTGCTTTGATGCGCTATAGAGTAGCCGGAACGAATCAGCGCTACCGGAGATAGGAAAGCACTCTTATCCAGGCCCAGTCGCCCAGTGGCAGGGCGCGCCCTTACATCATAGATGGAGAACTTCCCTCAAGCCACCGTAGTACAAGTGCTAAATATGTTCGCCTTTTTATTTTTATTTTTTATTCTATTTCCATATCATGTAATTTATTTAGATGTATTATTTTATATTGCGGACTGAGTATTTCACTCACCGCTTTGTTCAGCTGAAATAACGACATTATTATTATTATTATTATCGTATTAAAGCATCTGGTATTCTTTCAGACGATTTAAATATGTGATTTTGAAGCATCCTAAACATCAATCATCGTAATATTAATTTAGTTGTTTATATTTCCAGCACCCAATAAGTTCAACTACCAAACCTCCATAATTTACCAGTATGAATACAAAGTGTCGGTCAGTACGTGGTTTGCCGGTTCCAGCAACAACCAGTCAACGTTGGATATTGATGCTAAGGTTTGTAATTCTACATTCTTGGCCCATAGCCGTGCCTTCTCCATTCAACAATATTGAATTCCCCTCAAACTAAATCAAATCATATTCACCTTTACATCTGTCTACATTCGAAACATAATATTTTTTTTTTGCAAAACCAGATTCAAAAACTCAAACAGTTTCTTGAATATAAATTTATTTCCAGATACAACTAGAATTTATCACACAATGCGAGGGCTTAGTGAAAATCCTCTCCGCCAAGATGAAGGACCAGGATGATGAGTTTCCCCAGGAGAGGGAGGAGACATTGGCTAAAGAGCTAGGAACTTATCCTTTGAGGTAATTGAGTTAACATTTTTTCGACATGTTTACAAGAACATATAAAACTAATGTGAGTATTTTTTAAAATATCACTTTATCTCACACACTTTTTATGTTCACGTGTCTTTTCATGTTCTACGAGAAATATTTATTACTAAACATGACAGCTGTTTTGCCTGAAAGACGCTATAAAATTGTCCACCTCCTGATACCCGAAGGATTTTTTTTACAAGGCAAATATGACACTGAGGTTGTTGACAGTTTAGCCAGTTGACAGCATCGGGAATCAATGAGGAACGATTAAAATTTCTGATGGGGTTCGATAAAAGTTTGAATGTGATCATAACACACCGACATCTTGGAATAACAAGGTTCCATCTGACACAGCAATGTCATGCGATAATGTGCTTTAGAGAAAGAAACTTTAAGGCTCATTAATGCATAACATTGCCGTGTCAGGTAAAACCTTGTTACTCCAAGGGATCGACACGTAATGTTAAAACAAGGGTTTTTTTTTAATTGTTTAAAGTAAATAAAATTAAATAATTATATTTTTAATTTTTGCTGTCAGAATAATAAAAAACTAAAATAATCATTTTCCAAAACCGCTGTCACAAAAATAAGAAACTAAAATACTTGCAGAACCAAATAATAAGATTAATAAATTTGTCAGGTTTATAGTTATTTTGTGGCATCATTATTAATTTATCAATGAATTTGATTTATATTTTATGTTTTTGGAATAACTTATTGAAACTTATAAACCTCATCGTAATATATTTTTAATCATTGAAGATAATATTGACAACTCCCAAATCTAAACACAAAACCGAAAAGACACAGAAAAGAAAAAGTAAACGGCAGCAGCTGGGATTCAAACCCAAGACCTCATGGTCTATCCGGGGCCTGCGCTCTATGCCAACTGAGCTACAGCTAGCCCAATCCATCCCGTCATTTTTATTGTACAAGGATTGTTCAAAAGAAAATGTGAATTTTGTTCGTAATCTTGTACGAGTATTTATAAAAAGGTAGCAGCCAAAAAAAAGGGAATTATTTGAGGATGTTATTGATAGTTGTTAGAAGTCGAAGTATGATGCCGATAAAAATGACAGGGTGGATTGCGGTAGCTGTAGCTCAGTTGGAATAGAGCGCAGGTTCCGGATATACCATGAGGTCCTGGGTTCGAATCCCAGCTGTTACCGTTTTTTTTTTTCTATTCTGTGTCTTTTTAGTTTCGTGTTTCGATTTTTGGAGTTGTTAATATTATCTTCAATGATAAAAAAATTTATTTATAATTTTTTTTTTTTATTCTGAATTTCTACGAATTAAACACAATAACAATGAATAATACAATCGTTGCTGTTATCAAAAAGTAATTCCGACACTAAATGTACTGATTGTCTTGGAGGGTAAAACATTTTTTAAAATTTACTTTTATTACTTCTTTCCAGATTTGCCTTCCACGATGGAGCCATCACTGAGGTCTGCCCACAAGAAGGCGAGGGGGATTGGACCCTCAACTTCAAAAGAGGAGCTCTCTCTCTCTTCCAAAATACCATGGAGAGGTTTGATATTGATCATCATTGTATCGAGGTTAGTAAATTTAGTTTCTATTTCAAAACTGACAAAAAATGCTAATTTTCATTTGTTCGAATTTTACATCCGAAAACCAAACTAAAAAAATTATTTAGATCGCATTGTTTATTAGCATTGTAAAACCATTAACAACTGGACTGCACATTCTTCGTTGTCTTCTTGAAATAATTATAACATATTTCCGTTACTTGACATATTTCCTAATAAATTTCAGCGTGATATCCACGGCACCTGTGAGACAGAATACAAGATGAAAGGTCAGGAGAACACCAGCCTCATCGTAATGAAGAGGAAGGACCTCACGCTGTGCATCGACCGCTACAAGTACCTCTCCATCCTGCAGACTGTCAGATATAATTTCCTAAGCGTGAGTTTGGCCTCTATTTAATATTGAAACAATAATGATCAAACAATCTGATTTATTTAAAAAAAACACACACACACATTAGAAAGTACTGTATTGCAGCAACAAAGATTTCCGAGCGAGTAAATTAGTAATATTGTGATATTTTTATTGTATAATATTAATTACATACAATGGGAACTTGTACCCGCTAAGCCACTGCAAGTAGCTTGTCAGCTGGAGTTTAGTTGAACAATATTATATAATACAACAATAATCATGCAAATATAGGGCAACAATAGAACAATATAGGTGCATGCATGTTGTGATCAATATACACTGGAAAAAATATTAAAAACCATCTGAAAAATAGCAAAACAGTTTTATTATAAAGATACTAAACTCCAATTACATAATATCGATTTTTAAAATATTATGAAAATATCAAAATATCAGCAAGTATTAAACAAATTGAGAAATAAAAAAAAACAGTAGTACAGTTTTGTTACAGTGAGAATATGCTTAATATAATAGTAGCACATAACATAAATCATTTTAAAGATACCCGCAGCAATCAAGGAGACCATCGTATTTTTTCAATAGACAATGTAAGAAATATCAAAATAGCGTAAATACAGTAGATATCAAGGAGCTATACAATCAAGGAGTTTGTTAATGACATTGTTTCCTGTGTATCTATAATTCAATTTTCCATGTCCAAAACTAAATTCCCTAGAAATTCCTACCAATATACAATGTCGGTGGGAGCCGAACACCTTAATCTGGTTTAATTTTGAGTGACGAATCTTCTTAATGCGCGTGATGATTGACGATTAATTCATTCATTAATATCTACTCTTTTCTTTAAATTCAGATAACTCACCCAATACATTATTTTCATCTATGTCATAAAACTAACAATAAAACATGTACATCATATTAATATAGGCAAAAACTTCCTTCTTCTTTTGGCGTTCATAACATTTTTTAAATTTAATCATATGTATCTGTCTAGCATTACCATCTTCATTAACATGTAGAATATCATATATATGTATGTATATTATCCCCAAAATGATCAGAGGCATACAAATGCAGCTGTAATGTATCATATACATACTCGCCCCACTGCTGTTCAATATAGGGTTATGTTCTGATTTTCCAAATAGTAACATTTTGTACATAATTTATTCTAAAATGTAAATATGTTAGTTGTAAGACTCTCACTAGTTTTAAGTCACTAGCTACAGGTCTATGTTGTAAGTCGCTATCTATATAAGTCTTAGATGTAAGTCACTAATTATAAGTCTGAATTAGGTATTTTCTAGTTATAAATCTTATCTGTAAGCCATTAGTAATTAATCTAAGTGATACGGTATAGGTTAGATAAATTATGTTGTAAAGCGCCCTTGAGGTGATTTTCTCACGAAAACGGCGCTATAGAAATAATCCATTTATTATTATTAAGGAGATCGTCATATTTGTTATTGCGACAACCTTAAAGCATCCACACTTATTTTAGTATCTGTACAGGGTTTGCAACCATTGATACAACATTTGCAACTTTCTTCCAAATGTGTTGCCGGTATTTAATTTTAAAAATTTCATATCTTCAAAAAAAAATTTTAAATCTCATTTGAACCTTTATTATCCTACTTTGTTCTATGACAATTGAACACACGTATGAATCGGCGCAGTTTTTAAAAGTGACATAAATTCATTATATTACAACAACAACAACAAAAAACTATCCTGAAAACCTAACCTAACCTAACCTTATTTATCTTTTTTTAATAAAAAAAAATATTTAAAAATTGAAGAAAAAAATATATGAATCAGGTTATGTTAGGTTAGGTTTTTCGGGATAGATTTTTTCGTACTTTTAATGACTTTAAATCACTTTCAAAAAGTGTGACAATTCATATTTGTGTTTATTTATCTAGTATTAGCGATAGGGAGCTTACCTAAATCGAATATCCTAGCAAATTACATATATTTTAAATGAGCAACCATTTATTTGACTCAAAACAGTTATTAAATGAAATATATGATAAAAGCCTTCAATTCTTTAATTTTAACTACAATGTGTGGAAGAGAGACAGATGGCAGGCCGGTGGAATATTGAAGATTAGCCCTTGAATCAATATTTTATACAAAAAATAGACCATAAATTAATAAAAAACACTGTTTTTAATATATACATGTTTCAGAAGGAAAACTTCCTTCATTAGGACAAACAATATACTAAAATTAATGATTATGTAATATAGATAATATGTAATATATATTAGAATAATACATATTACATATTAATATATATTATATATTAGAATAACACATATTATAGATTAATATATATTAGAATAATACATATTACATATTATAGATTAATATATATTATATATTAGAATAATAATATATATTAGAACCCCGATGTATGACAATGAGGCATGGAACTGACAGAAGAAGGATGAAAGTAGACTGAATGCTGTAGAAATGAGATCTCCGAGACGAATTTGTGCTAAAACCATGTATGATTGTGTGAAAAATTTTGAGATTTGTAAAGAATGCAAGGCTGATGTAAGCGTAATGAGCAAGATTGAACGAAGAAAGGAGTGTAAGGAGAATATATAAAGCTAATATGAATGGAAGAAGAAGCCGAGGACGTCCGAGGAATGCATGTCACGACCAAGTGAATCAAATACTTGAGTTGGGCCATGTCAGAAGTCAGAATAACAGAAGAAAATGTATGAGACGTTGCATGAATGTGAATGAAGCAAGAAGTGTATGCCAAGATCGAGTTATTTGGCGGTCCGTCCTCTCTGCCTACCCCTGCGGAGAAACGGCGTGATGGTTAGTTAGTTAGTTACGTAGATATTTATATATTAAAAACAGTGGTTTAAACGAAGTAATTCTTTTATGATACCACAAATTGATTACTCATATTTTGAAGAAAAAATTGATCTGTTAAAATTGGCCCAGTATTATTATGGCGGCTAGCATTGTGTCGCTTGAGGTTCCTATAATGTCACGTCTAAATCATGTTTTCCAGAAATATCAAACCTGGCCCATACTGGAATCAGAGAGCAGATGCCACATCTCCATCGACCACCACGTGTACACAGGCGTGTCCTGCAAGGAGCGCCACCTCTTCCAGCCCTTCTCCGGAAAGAGGTCCGGCGCCATCAGCACCGTCAAGATGGACCTCAGGCTACTGGAGGAGATCAACAAAACCAGCATGGAGATTATGGACGAGAAGCAAGAAGGTAATATTGAACGAATGAAGATAGTTGGATCAGCCAAATAAGCATAAAATAATCTTTCAGTCCAATTTTTAGCGTCATTGACCACAGTTCTGCAATGCTTTTAATACTTCTTGTGATCCTTAACATTGGCTTAAGAAATTGTTTATGTTAAATTCGGTACATTTTCTCATTTTTCCTTTGTTTAAACTACCTAACTAACAACCATCACGCCGTTTCCCAAGAGAGGTAGGCAAAGAGGACGGACCTCCAAACAAATCGATCTTGGCATACACTTCTTACTTCATTCACATTCATATATCGTCTCATACATTCTCTTCTATTATTATGACTCCTGATATGGTCCGACTCAAGTATTTGATTCGCTTGATCGTGCCATGTCTTCCTCGGGAGTCCCCGGCTTCTTCTTCCATTCACATATATATACTCCTTACACTCCTTTCTTCGTTCATTCGCTCCACATGCCCAAACCATCTAAGCGTCCCTTTCTTAATATTACGCTCACATCAGCCTTGCATTCTCCACGAATCTCAAATATTTTTACACGATCATACATGGTTTTACCACACATTCGTCTCAGAGATCTCATCTCTACAGCATTCAGTCTACTTTCATCCTTCCTCTGCCAGTTCCTTGCCTCACTGCCATACATCGGGGTTGGTATCAGCACTCCATTATGGACTGCTAGCTTCGCTTCTTTGGAGAACTTTTTATTAGCGCCAACCGCTTTCAGTTCTCTGTTAATGGAGTTTCCTCCTTTTACCCTTCTTTTAATATCCTTATCAGTCTTTCCATCTCTTGTTTCATCTCTTTGTTTTAGCACTTTGTAATATATTCTACAAGCGTTTCACTCCCGCACTGGACCGATGCTTGATGGGGTCCAGGAAAATTTGTCCTGTCTCTCGGACATCATATTCGTTGATAATCGGTGACATCTGAAATATAAAAGGTTCTTCAAGTTTTGGTAACCCATTTAAAAATTGAAAACAACGCCCAATAATGATCCTTAAAATGCTAAAACGAATATTAAGAGCGAGAAGTACGTAGTTATACTTTTAAATCCTGTATGGAAGACAGTTCCTAGTAAAGTTATTTACCATACAACTAAAAGTGTATTGTGTTAAATTTTTCAGAGTGGGAGGCAGTCAAACTGCGATACAGTCTTCTACATCACCACACTTCTTCCGTCCGGCCTGGCACCGGAGAACTGAAATCTGCAAGAGACATCTTGAAGCATTTGTGCAAGTTAGTATAGAAACCCAAATTCGGTTCCTACATCTAAAATACGCTGATTACGGTTTTGGCGTGTCTCCCGATTGTGCACAGGTGACGAAGGGTTCAATTACGTCAGTTTATTCTTATTAATGCTGGGATGGTTTAGAGAGTAGTTTGAATGAAATCCAATATGTAAAACTCTCGCTATAATGTTTTAAAATTAGTGTGAAAAACATTGAACTCTTCATGTTTTATTGAGGTTAGCCCATAGATATACCACTCTGGTTAGCCACAGATTACATATTCAATAGTAGAAGGTTTGTTTGAATAGAATGTTATCAAAATTGAAAACACAAGTAGGTACCTACTTATGAACTTTTTTTTATTTAAATATATTTTGAAAAGATAAATTTGTTGGAATGAAATAAATTTTTCAAATTAATGTTTCTTCTATAATTTCTACAAATGCTTGATAACTTTGTGGCATCATTATTAATTATATAATTGAAAATACACTTTGTATATACCACTTTACTTGAAATATTTGAAATATTTATATTTATATATTTTAAGTAAAGTGGTATATACAAAGTGTATTTTCAATTATATAATTAATGTTTCTTCGTTTAGAGATAGTAGATCGCTGTCAAATCAATTATGGCACCCAAATGACAAGCAAGAATTGACAACTTCATAACTTTATCCCAAAAAAAATATATATATATATATTCCAGAGCAAGACCGGGTCTACATCAGTTAGTATTATATAAATATAAAATAAAAACTGCAATCCGTCCATTAATATGGGCTAAAACCATACAGAATAATAATGAGTAAACTGAGATGGCAGAAAACAATAAAAATAACATCTTATTTTAGCATTGTTCTACCCACTGATGTCTTTAGTGTCTTTCCGGTGTTTTCTTTTGTTGATTCAGGACTTGACTTAATTTTTTTTCTAACAGAGTGGAAGAAGCCATATCTGACGCAGCCGAAGAACTACCTGACTCCACCACCAAGAGCTCGACTGGAGAGAGCCACCGCCCATTGGAGGACGTGGAGGGCGGCCAGGCAGTGTCGCTGTGGGGAGGGCTAGTCAGGGCATGCAGAGGACTTCATCACCAGGCACTAGCCCAGCTGCTGGCGAGGCCTACCACCATTTGCCCGCAGGCCAGGTAAGTCGTTCTTCGATGATTCTTTGATTTTCCCAACATATTTTGTTTTAAAATCTGGACATTAAACAACATATATTCTAAGATAAACAGTAACCTGTCACTCTTTTTGAGGAACTTCGTTACATTTATATATATGTAATTAATTGTAAGATGAAAAAAAATTAAGCAAGTGTTACATATCGTGATATATATACAAAATGCCGAATGTTATAAGAACGAAATGGCATGCCCGCTTTACGAGTATGTACCCAAGTCAGAAACGAAATAGCAAACAGTTTTTTCCTTTATATCTAATGCCAACTAAGGCCATATACCAATATTGTTTTTTAAACAAGACGATTCATACAGACACACATAAAACAGTGATATTGGGTGTGGTAGATTCACTATACGTCCCTGAACTCTTAACTGATTTGCTAATTTCTCTTTTAAGGAAACACGTTCTGGATGCATTACCATACATTGCAAGTTCTGGCTCAGTGGAGTTGATCAAGGATATGATCATAGGAGGAACAGCTTCAGAAGAAACTAGACAGGAGTGGCTGATGTCCATGGCGACAATTCCAAGGTAACCTAATTCTTACACTTCAATTTACTTACCTTATTAGCAACAGAACTACCATCGCCTTTCCAACCGTATAAAGAGAAGGAGAAAAAGAGTTTGAACTTGCCCAGGCATAACTGATACCAATCTCAAAATTCATAGTGGCTTTGCATGAAGTCAATGATGATGGTCGCGCCATTTTGATACAGGATACATGTAGGTACTTGCTTAATAACGATGAATAGTAAACCTCAATATCAATCCCTTCCTACCCACCTAATCCTATCCTGGGAGATAACTACCTACCGAATACCAGTTATAGTTGAGATTGCGGATCAAACGGAGGTGATAATTCAAGTTATTATATAAATTATAAACTGTAATTGGGATAAGTTCCTAAACATTCAATACCTTTTAACCAATTTGGGCTGTTTTATCTGATGATCCACAAGCTCAAATTTCATATATTGAGGATACTGTTTATCGAATTTAAGCAGGTGCGAAATTTGTTCCCGATAAGTATTGATACAAACAACATAATTTGGGGAACTGGTCCGTTGAATACATTCTTGCGAGTAATGCATTATAGGGTTTATTCCCAGCTTCGTCCGTGAACGGCCGGTACAGTTGGAGTCGTACATTAGCGACATCAGATGACTTGATACTTTTCTTTTGAATTACAGACCGCAACGGGAGATGATAAGCAGTATGAAGGATCTTCTTGAACACTCTCCTACAGATAAGGCTGTGTCTCTAGCAGCATCTTCAATGGTCCATTCCTACTGTAGGAACAGCAAACACTCTCGTGAGTCAATTAAGCAACGGGCATTCTCACTTACTAATTTTATATGAAATGTTTATTTATGTATTCATTTATTTTATTTAGTACAGGATTGTACACAAAGATTTGTTTATAAAATGCTTTGACCGTCTAACTAGGAGGATTTCACGTTTTAGGACAGTCAAAATTGAATGTACAGAATACAGTATATGGATTTCATTGATGCGATAAAACCCATACATAATGGTATTTCAGGGTACAATATAGAAAAACTAAATTAAAATAAAATGTGAATACAAAAGAAACAATTAAAATGAATTTAAACACATTCTTACAAGTGGTATATTATAAGAAAGGTGCATTCATGTTGTATGTATTGCTCTATTTTCAGTTATGGAATGCTGTATGGAGGAACAAAACATGGCCATCATTAAAATACTGCAGAATAATGTTATTGAAATATTAGGCGAAGGAACAAAAAAGATGTCGAGAGCTCTGCGGGAAAAGGTAAATTAAATATATCTTGGAAGAATGCTACATACAATTTTTCACTATTATAACACAGACTAGCTATTTCTTGAAAAATCTACAGATTTTACATTATTTCGTTTCTTGCAGGTGTCGATCAGTATCAAGTCTCTGGGCAACATCGGTGGTTTCACTAAAGACTTTGGAGACTTGCTCATGGGGGTTATCGAAAACACCGACATTATGCTGCCCATTCGAATTCACTCCATAGACGCTTTCAGGAAAACCCCCTGCTATGAAACTAGGTAATTTTTTATTCTTTCTTTAAAAGTCAAAACGCACTAGAAGACACTGCACCGCACTGCTCTGCGCATCGCGTCATCGCGAAATATTCTTTTCACTGTTTTGTATGAAACAAACTGCACCAGACTGCATAAGGCGATGCGGCGTGGCACTGTGGAATCCTAGAGAATATTTTGATTTGCGGCGATGCGACGCGCAGTACCGCTGTAGTGCGATTTTACCGTAAGGATCAACCAGTTCTGTGAAATGAATTGCCAAATTAAATGTGTATTTTTTGTAATTTCAGGAGTTATTTCCTAGAACTCTTCCGAAAGCAATCGTTGGATGTTGAAATTCGCTTAGCATCATACCTCCAAGTGATGAGGTGCCCCAGTTACGTCGTAGTCAGGAAAATTCTTCAGATTTTTAAGGAAGAAAAGGTTAACCAAGGTATGATAATTAAAAGTACTTATGTAATTATTAACCTAATAATCCATGGCAAGAGATATTGAACGAAATAATTCTGTACCCGAGAAGCATACGGATGCGAGTTCAAAACACAAAATGTTTTTAAATAAATTTTTATTGACAGAGCATTTTACTTTGTCTTCTAGTTGCCTCTTTTGTCTGGAGCCATTTGAACAATCTTGGAAAGTCAACTATCCCATCAAGAGTGGAGAAACAAGGTTTGCTCTCGGGCAACACGATTCCAAGACCATCTCACCCACCAGATATCAGAAAATTCTCAAGGAACTTTGAACATGGTGTCTTCTTTGACCAATACAATGCAGGTATAGTAAATCAATTTTTTTAACCCTTTTATCAATATAAAAATGTTTTTAATGAATATTTGGACTAAGATCGAAACCTTGTGGTAACCCAATTTTCGTTTTCAGGTGGAAACTACGAAGCCAATATAATTATGTCCCCTGACTCATACATTCCTCGATCAGCATCTGTGAATCTTACTTTGGACATGTTTGGAGAATCTATCAACATTTTTGAGGTAAGATATTCTTATGGTATCAATCTATGATTCCCCAAATTATATTGGTCTGTGGACACTAAACCATGGTTTTGTAGCTCAAATCCAACTTACCTTTTCATATTTTATATTTTCTTTTTTAGTTGAACGTCCGTGGTGAAGGTTTCGAGAAGTACATCGAAAACGTCTTCGGTCGAGATGGATCATGGAGTCGTTCCAAGATTGAGAAAAAACTTGAGAGTTGGACTCGATTCCTACGCTCACCGAGTGACGCAGATAACATCAAATCAAAAGTGGATGAGATAGATTATGACAATGATGGCCTGAAACACAGAAAGCCCTTGCTGGATCTGGGGATGAAGATCTTTGGAAATGAGATCGCGTATTTCAGTGCGGAAGGAGATGATGAGATCTTGGATTCTGTGAAGAATTTGAACCCTCTGCATCACATACAGAAAATTCTCTCTGGAAAGGTAACCAATACTCCTAATGATTTTTTTTTCATTCCAAACATTTTGCACTGTTTTATGTTGTACTCAATATTTTTGCAAATAAAATTTCAATTTCTCTTTTGTATTCCAGGAAATCTCTTACAAAAAATCCTCCATGTTCGTGGACACAATATACGCTGTACCAACAGGCTGTGGTCTTCCACTGACTATGAATTTGATGGGGACGAGTGTTGTTAACCTGAAGATGTCCGGCTCAATCTCAATGGCTGACAAGTTCTTCGAAACCAAAAATTTGGATTTCGAAGGCAAAATGCACCCCAGGTAATTGTTTTCTGTGATATCCAAATTTTATTCGTCTTTATAACCTTTCTCGCACCTAACTTTGGATTAGGTCTCTCTCAAATACCTCAAGCTTCTTCGTAAAAATATGGTTGCTCTCAAAGCAAGGAGTTGTGTTTTGTTGAGTTCTCAATTTGTGTTGACCGGTGTAATCTATTTGTATTTTATTTTTCTAGCATGGCAGTCAATGTAGGAGCGACAATGAGCATAAATGCTGGGGGTCTGGCCGCCACTGGTCTGAGGGTCAACTTGCGCATGCACACGGCCACAGCACTCTCTGCTGAACTCAAACTTAGGGGAGGGAAGTCCGCGGGACTGAAGCTCTCGCTGCCGCATTCGAAGCAAGAGATCTTTGAGGCTAAGTGAGTACCTATATTTATAAATTGTGTTACCTTTGAAGACTTTGTACTTTTTATGAAATAAGTTAATAAAATATTTACGAATTAACATTTTGTTGATAGGTCGGAACTCATTATACTGCACGGTAGCAGAGAAAACAAGCAAGCCGGAATCAACAAGAACAAAGTTGCCGCTTCTACTTGCAGCTGGAAAGCTCTGGACTATTCTGTTGGAATCAAGATGTGTGCTACCTACGCGGTAAATACTCTGTCCATTTTTCTTTAAAATTCTATTATACTAGGAGCTTTCAGAATTTATTATTCTCTTATTATTTTCAGTGATTAAATTTTTGTTGTCTTCATTTCAGTTCCCCAACTTGACGTCAGTTGAAGATCCTCCATATTTCTTGTTCGCTGGACCTTCAAACTATCTTCTTTCTTTGGAGAAAGTCGATCCCAGTGCTAACGTCTATTCATTCCAATACTCTATGGACTCCAATGAAACAGCAACCGTCGTCGGCTTTGAATTCGATACACCTGGATCCAAGGTCGGTACTATGTATAATATGTAGGAAATCGGTATATTTGTCTTCTGTCTTTGTTCTTCATATGTAATGTATCACAAACTCTCTATTATTTCAGACAAAACGCATGTTCAACGCAAGTATTAGTTCTTTCCCCGGGTCAGGGGCAGCTGTTCTGGCTTACCAATCGTCAAATAACTACCTGAAGGCTCAAATTACATACAAAAACCAACCTGATCACAAGTTTATGGAGTGCTTGTTGGATATTGATGGACAGAAGCATTTTGACGCTGTATTGTCTTTGAGCAAGCAAGAACAGAAAAATGGCTTTATATTGGTCCCAAGATTGTACGTGGCGGTTAATAACGAAAGGATTACGGAACTAGCGGGTAAGTTATTCAAAACACACGCATCAAGGCTTCATCATAAAGTGTAACTGCCTATTTTAAATTGTATTTTGTTTATATTTACAGGCACCCTACGCATGGCTCAAAAGAAGGGAGTTTCTCAGTGTGATGTCTCGTTGCAATTCCAAACAAAACGACTTGCCAGTCGACTTATTGGCTATTTAACTTGGAATGGACCAAGCAAGGTAGTTGACCTACATTTATGTTATTGGATTCAATACTAAAACATAATATAATCTGTCAATACTTTTTTAGCGAATTTCAACATGAATATCATTTTCAGGGTGCCAAACTTCGCCTCGACTACCAGTTCTTAGATGATAAGAGGGAGACCATAAAAATTGACGCTTTAGTCAGCAATAGGGAATTGGGACCCAGGATAGATTTCTATGGAGAACTTGGCTTAGACTTCACTTCCTATCCGAATCTTAACTTCTTCACTGCTACTAAGTACATGGTGAGTACTTTTACTTTACAGCTATAGATGACCAAGGAAGCGGATTTCAAAAGGATTCAACTCAATGATTGTCAACAATTCTTGCAGAATTTCGTCAAGCGATAAAATGATTTTTTCAAATGAAACAATCAAACTTTCTTTTAACCACATTTATTTTTCACGCCTACCGCTTTCGGAACAACCGTACCATCGTTAGGCCAAAATATGGACTAAACAATATTACAAAATTATGACATAATAAGTGTCACGGTGGGGGTGGGGGCCTGACTAGGGATTAGTAAAGAGTGGGGGAAGAGAGAGAGATTGAGGGGTGAAAGGAAACGTATTTAAAATGTGGCTGTGAGATGGGTTTTTTTGATTGTTAATAAAAGATTTTATTATTATTAAAGGATTTCTTAATTTCCAAAGCTTCTAAATTATCTAAGCGTTTACCTTTACTATTAATGTGATCCCCGTGTTTTTTATCAAAACTGTGCCTTTCCTGATTTTTAAGCCAGGATCATCATCGCGATGCACCCTCAGGTGAAATTTGGTCCTCTCCCACATACACAAATTTACTTCACCGGCTCCAGTGCCTACTCATTCACCATCAGTCCTGAAGTCTTCCATCCTGTGACAATCCTCTACCGCACAGTTAGTCCACCCTTTCCTCAATCCGCACCCACTTGTTCATGATTTCCAGTATTCTGACACTAATGCCATGTTATAGGCTTTAGGAATCGGAGTATTTGGGGCAGAATCTTGGGTTGGTTCATGCCCATTACTGCTAGGGTGATAGAGTTATTTATATTTGGGTCAGAATCTTGGGTTGGTTCATACCCATTACTGCTAGGATGATAGAGTTATTTACATTTGGGACAGAATCTTGGGTTGGTTCATACCCATTACTGCTAGGGTGATAGAGTTATTTATATTTGGGACAGAATCTTGGGTTGGTTCATGCCCATTACTGCTAGGGTGATAGAGTTATTTATATTTGACTATGAAACTTGAAGCAGTTCACTTTTTAAACAATCTTGCCTCTAGAATTTGATTTTTTTAAACATTGTCCATATTTCAGGGAACACCACACCACTGGGAGTGCAATATGAACATCAGTTCCTCGCGCGAGCAGATGATGGCCAACAACTCCAAGATCCACTACAGCTTTGCGCGTCACCGGACCTTCGATGGCTTCCGACTTCATCACAACCTGAAGATCAAGAAGCCATACTTGGACATCTTATTCAAATACGAAGAGGTGTGTGAAATATTTTATAAAACAAGACATCAAATACCGACATAAGTCGTTGTTCAGATAATGTGCGAATAAGTTATAAATTCCAACCAAGCATTTAATAATCTGGCTCCCCATATCCAAAAGAAGGAAAACACTAACTATTTTAAAATAAAATTATTATGTGAATAGGAAATAAAAATACGCATCATGACACTATTACAAAACTATCCAAGTCCAAAGTCCCGGAAAATTTGATTTATATACAGCTATGCACAAATTGAACATTTTAATGATGTGATTCAATTTCTAGGTATACATAGGCGTCACTTTTTCTAGGTGTACATAGGCGTCACTTTTTCACTAACAATAGTCATATTAACCTACATTTTTTCATTGCAAACATTTTTTTACAACTATTTCAACATAGTTTGTACTAGGTTGGCGATGTCTTCAAAACTAGATACCAAGTATCCCTAAATTACAATCTTACTTAATATTTTTATGTTGTATCTCTTATACATGTATTTTTTTTTTATTACGTCTTAGACTTCGTTCTTATTTTATGTTGTAAAACTTTTAGTTTTGTTATTTTTGTTTTAATATTATTATTTTATGTTATACGTATGTGTATATATATATATATATATATATATATGTATAAATATATGTATATGTGTATATTAAATACATATTTAAATCAACCTTAATACTATACTTAACTAAAATGAGTTTTCTCAATGTAAAAAACACCTTTGACACACTACCAAAAAGCAGTTTATCAGTTTTTATTCCATTTTTGTTCTATATTTGTTTTATATCTTTTTTTGTTACATTGATGTTAAATAAAATTTCATCAAACGATTGGTAACTTTGTGGCATCATTATTAATTAAATAATTAAAAATATACTTTGCTTACACCACTTTTACATATTTTTATAAAAGTGGTGTAAACAAAGTATATTTTTAATTATTTAATTAAATAAAATGGTTCCAAAATAAAATATTTTAAAAATTAAGTTGAAATTAAAATGGAGTTTTACAAATAAAACTTGAATACGAAAATAAAAATAAATCATTTCAAAAATCCAAACAAACCTATATCGTAGCAATCATCCAATGAGATCTACATAATCTCCATTACTACTATTGTGACATAAAATTATGGTTGTGAATTTTAAAGAATCTCATCTCATCTCATCTTCTTCCCCTTGCCTCCAGGAGTCCCTATCCTGCGCTACTTTAATGGCCTCCGTCCATAGTAAGCCCAGCATCTGCTCAAATAGCCACTGAATTTATTTCTTCCAGCTTGGTCGCCCACTAGACGTCTTTCCTCTCGAATCGCACTTAGTATTTTCTGTAAAACTTGGCTAATTAATGCCACATTGATTGCGAAATTTCTCTGAAGAGAGGCAAAGGTTTGATGTTAAGCCCGTCTCGAATCGTCATGTTTTACATTAGATTCCATTTTGTAACTCCTTTCAATCTCATTTGGGCAGCTTGAACCCTGAAACGTATTCCCTCGTGCATCATCATCCAGATTTAATAAAATAAATCTAATTTCCAAGGCTACTTACATTATCCTAACTTGGCAGTGTCGTCGATTTTTGTTCCACCTTTTTATTTGATTTTGCCATTTCTTCTAGGACGGTTCCCTCTCCATCATGAATACCACAGTGATGTACGACAAGGCCACGAGCGTGGGAGGGGTGGCCAATGTGGCAGGAAGACTGGACATCCTCCCCGGAGCGGTGCTGTATATGGACGCGGGACTTAACGCTTCACTGCCTGCCATGTCGCCAATGATGCTGCAACTCAAAATACATGAGAAAAGGACCAATGAGTTTGACGTAAGTAGTTTTTTTCGCATATGATGTATTTGATTATATGTTTTAACAGAAACTTACAATATTTCTTTGGACCATGCAAAAATATGCTATACATATGACCAAACATATGAATATATGCCAAAAATGTACTATTAAAACTTTTCTAAAACACAGAACCCCCCACTATACCACATATTCATGACACTAGATTGAATAAAAATTATATAAAACGAATAGAAAAGCTTAATGAGTGCAAGTCAAGGATTAAAGTCTGGCTGATAGAGGTCAATGAATCAACCTTAAAAACAACACTAAAAACGACATAGAAGACGCACCTAATTAGATAACATCAAAGCAAATAACTGTAGTCCGTCTCAACGCAGAACTCACCGGTGAGGAGGACTAAGAAAAAACACAAAAAAACAAATAGCTCACAATATATAATCATTATTATTCCATGTTATTCTGTTAACATTTTTATGCTTACACCATAAATATTAATTGTATAATCGCTAATAAAAATTTAAAAATATATAAAATCCATAATATACGTAGCTTGAGATGTTTCAAACTCCATCACATTTGATGACCATCAGGTCGACTTTCTGCATTCTTTTTAATTTTTGACATTTTAACGATTCCCCGACGATTCTTGGCCCGTTTCAGCTTTTAATCGAATTGTGATCAGCTATCAAATAGCATGGTGGCATGTTATTCTGTGATGGTGTTTGAACCAGCCCAAGCTAAGCTAATTGAAGAAAGATCATGCACATGCATTTTCTGTAAAAAAAATATGTTGTCAACAAAAACAAACCCAAAAATTGTTACGGTATTCACTTTATTTTCTCTTTGCGGTAGTCAATTTGAACGAAATCTATCCAAGACTTTTGAGACATAATTAATAAGTAACTTATGAGTATACAGTTAGAAGAAATTGACAGAAATCTCTTCCACTGGACAGGAAATAAACTTTTTCCCCTTCGTATTCATTGAATTATTGAGTGGTCCAGTAAAGCGTCCCTGTATTACTCCATCAAATTTTTTGCTTATATGCTGGATACAGTAATTATAACATGTTTCAATTTCTCTGGTGGAATAAATTTAGTTTATTGATTGTTTATGGTTTAGATATCGGCACAAGGTGTTTGGTTCACCGGCACAGATGCTAGCATAGTGGCTGTTTACCACGAACAGAGTACTTCCCATCTAGCATCGAGACGACTGAAGGCCGTAGTCACGAGTACTACTTTCAAGGAAGTGGGCTTCGAAGCCAAATACACCCAGGACAGCAGGCAGTTCAATTTAAACATCAAGGTCGGTAAATGCATCAAATATTTGTTTCATTTCAACAGTTTTTTTTGTCTGCATTATCTAAACGTATGTTTGGTTATTTATTTTCTAGGGAGAACAAGAGAAAGACCTTTACAACTTAGTGAGTCGCTATATACTCTACTCAGAAAAGAACTTTACTTGCTACGGAGAACTGGACATCGTATCAAAGTCCTATAGCATTAGCCTCGCTGCAGACCTTTTCAATGAGTCTAGTATCCTGGCAGATATTCACATCGACCAGTAAGTCATCATTTTGAATGCTTTTTTACCACCACTTACAATCCCATGGCTTATTTTCCACAGCAAACAATAGACTTTTTTGAAAAACTGCATCTTTCTTTTTTTTCTATTTGTGTGCAGGCTAAGAGATATCCACGTTACGTACTCCAAAATCAATCGGCCACACGTGAAAAGACTGAACGCAGACATCAACTGGGATGCCAACCGAGATCCTAACCAGAAAGTAAGCGTTGCCATGGAGTTGCTCAATAAAGGCGCCCTCAGATACGGTGGCTCTTTCCTGCTCTTCTACCCTGGCAGATTAATCAACGGAGAGTTAGATTTCTTAATGAAAGGTTTGTTTTCATTAATTATTTATATTTGCTTTTCATTGTCCACTTGTGGTAGGTAACTAAAGAAATTTAGTTCCTATATAAAAGTTATTTTCAACATCTCTAATCATTGTGACCTCAAACGTATTGTGTCCAATTGTTTTTTTCAGATTGGCTGTGTCAATGGCTGGTGAAGCTTGGCTGGTCTCCAGATGATAATATCCACTGGAGAGTGAAGATCTACTCGGAGATGGAGAAAGAGACAATATATGCTCTGCTCTCTGATATGGACACGCCATTCCAAGGCTGGAGGGATACAAGCCTCAATCTAGCGTAAGCTATGAGATTTTAATAACACATCCTTGTTACTGCTGCAAAAACCTGATTTCTTTTCTTTTGTCTTCAGAAATAATCCTTTTTCATTTCCAGGTGGCTTTATGTGGACAATTTGCAATCCTTAGGCGGATACATGACTTGGGAGAGGCAGAGGATTGTTTTCGGTCTTCAGGGAAACTATATGCTGAAAACTAATGAGGTTAACTTTTCGTACTCTTTTCAAATGATTTTATTTTCATCTACATTATAATGAATTTTTTGTACCTATCGAACACATTTTATGAAATGTATTTCACCGTAGACGTAGTCCGGCAGACAACATTTTATTTTAACCTTGGTTATTTCAATCAAATCTATCCCATCACATGATATGTGTTGACTTTGTTTTAGTTGAACTTCATGGATCACATATGCGACATCCGTGGATATTCCACTAAAAAAATTTCTAAATATGTGTGGTAGCTTAACGACGTTCTGATGGTACAAAAAATTGATCTTTTTGAGGTTCTTCCTGATTTTTAATTTCTGTGGATAGCATGGTAGCATATTTTGACTAGTTTGGTTCTTGTATTAATTTCAAACGTTTTTGTAAAAGGCGTTTCAATTTATTGAAATTAAGAAATGAGTTCAGTGAGGAAACTAATAATTATATTGTGTGCGCGGTCAACCCGAATTGAATTAATTGTTCCATTTTAGGTATTCGCTGAAATAGTGGCTCTCATGAATTCTACTCTGACGGCCTTACCGACGGTGAACGCCGTGGCTAAACATCACCACTTGTGGAGGAAAAGTGCTGATACATTCTTGAGCTTTGAGGTATATAAAATAATGTATTTTGCAATCTTTTGCTTACTATAATACTTGGAATTTGTGTAATAAAATTAATGTTTTTCTTCTAGTATAACAACGATGGGCTTACGATGTTGAATTCTTCGTGGACAATCGAAAAAACTCCGATGGCTAACAATATTTCTGGTCGTATTGGCATGAAATCACCTTTTGCAGTAAGCATATTAAATTAATGAACTAAAGTTATTATTTTTTAGCTTGTTCTCGTTCACTCATGGCAATTTTTGTTGTTGTTTAACTAGGGCTACAGAACTGGACTCTTGGTTACAAAATTCATGTTCAGTCAGAAGAAAGATGTTCAGGGACTTACACATCTGGATCTAGAAGAAAAGATTTACACAATCACAGTAGATGGTGAGTGCTCTTTCTATATATTATTTTAAAACCTGACAATAGCTGCGAAACCACTTTTCAAAAATAATTGATCTTAATAATCAGCATAAAATTTAACATATATGTTTTTGAATCATTAAAGATAATATTAACAAATCTCAAATGAAATATGAAACAGAAAAGACAGAGAAAATAAAAAGGTAACGATTGCAAGTGAGACTCGAACCCAGGACCATTCGGTCTATCCGGGACCGGCACTCTAACTAATTGAGCTAATGCTACCTTATTGCTCTCTGTCATTTTTAGGTATCTCTGAGAACTATATAGATTGCAAATGAATTCGGGTAGAATCTTGCAGTCAATTTGGAATGGTAGCAGCCAAAATTTTTTGGGTATTAATTAAAGATGATATTAACAGAGCTTAAATTGAAGTATGATATCGATAAAAATGACGGAGAGCAATGAGGTGGAATTAGCTCAATTGGATAGAGCGCTGATCCCGGATAAACCGAGATGTCATGGGTTCGAGTCCCAGATGCGACCGTTACCTTTTTATTTTATGTGTCTTTTTTGTTTCATATTTCATTTGAGATTTGTTAATATTATCTTCAATGATTAAAAATATATTGCAATGTGATTTATAAGCTTCAGTAGGTTATTCTAATAAAAAATATATTGCAATGTGATTTATAAGCTTCAGTAAGTTATTCTAATAAAAATATATTGCAATGTGATTTATAAGCTTCAGTAAGTTTTTGTAATAAAAATATATTGCAATGTGATTTATAATCTTAAGTAAGTTATTCTAACAAAAATCTATTGCAATGTGATTTATAAGCTTCAGTAAGTTATTCTAATAAAAATATATTGCAATGTAATTTATTAGCTTCAGTAAGTTATTCTAATAAAAATAAATTGCAATGTGATTTATAAGCTTCAGTAAGTTATTCTAATAAAAATATATAGCAATGTGATTTATAAGCTTCAGTAAATTATTCTAATAAAAATATATTGCAATGTGATTTATAAGCTTCAGTAAGTTTTTCTAATAAAAATAAATTGCAATGTGATTTATAAGCTTCAGTAAGTTATTCTAATAAAAATATATAGCAATGTGATTTATAAGCTTCAGTAAGTTATTCTAATAAAAATATATTGCAATGTGATTTATAAGCTTCAGTAAGTTATTCTAATAAAAATATATTGCAATGTGATTTATAAGCTTCAGTAAGTTTTTCTAATAAAAATATATTGCAATGTGATTTATAAGCTTCAGTAAGTTATTCTAATAAAAATATATTGCAATGTGATTTATTAAGCTTCAGTAAGTTATTCTAATAAAAATATATTGCATTGTGATTTATAAGCTTCAGTAAGTTATTCTAATAAAAATATATGCAATGTGATTTATAAGCTTCAGTAAATTATTCTAATAAAAATATATTGCAATGTGATTTATAAGCTTCAGTAAGTTATTCTAATAAAAATATATTGCAATGTGATTTATAAGCTTCAGTAAGTTTTTCTAATAAAAATATATTGCATTGTGATTTATAAGCTTCAGTAAGTTATTCTAATAAACATTAAACCAAAATTAATCTCCGTGCTTTTATTATGTATGACTCCTTCAACAATTTTGAAAAAAACAATTTTCAAATTTGTTTGACGGTTTGAATATGATTTGATAATGTAGAGCTAATGGTCGAAGTAAAATATATCAGTACAATGTTTGATGTATAATTAGAAAGAAAAATGAGAGCATCTCAGAGAGGCATAGCACGATCTAGAAAATCTAGTACTTCAGTCAGATCATGTCAAGAGTCTAAATAACAGTCTGTAATTATTAGTGTATGAGAATAATTGTACAATGGAAAGAGTAAGAACTGTTTGCCAGGAGAAAGTTGTGCGGTCTTATGTTATTATACTATATAAAATCTCTGTGGATAAATAGCACGTTAGTTAGTACGAAGGAGCGGCCAACCAACGACAAGGCGACGTTCAACATTCGAATCGAAGAAGATAATATATGAAGAGTGTATAAAATGATATGTGAATTTCAATGAAACAAGTGTGTACCACAAGACAGAGATGTGTGATACTCCATCTCCTCTGATCTTCGGATGGTTAAGTTAGGTTAGGTAGTTATTTATAATTGCTGTTTTTTTTTTTATTCTAGGCCATATACGTCGCATAACCAACAGCATGCTCGTGTTCAACGTCACCACTCCAACGTCCATCCTCACCCTGATGTCCGGCAGGTTTGGCTTCATTGACACAGACCGTCACATGGTGGCTATGCTTGAGACACCCAACATGACTGCGGGCACCGAGCTGCTCCTTAAGCTAGACTCTATGAAGGACTTCCACATCTTTGCTCACGTGGCTCTGCCTATTGATTTCCTGCAGAATACGATGATCACAGCTAAAAGGAATAGTGAAGAGGTATGTACGAATATTAACATTTTTCACGTGAAAACATCTTTAAAGTCGATGGCAGTTGTGGGGAGGCAATCGCGCCCAAATGAGTGACAATTTTTGTCGAAGTAATTTCAAATATCAATAACTTGGCTAAAATAGACATAGCGTCGCCATCTTAGTTTCGCTTTAAAGAAGATTACCTTCCTCTTCGCCTTCAAGTTTGTGCCTGTACCTCTCTGACATTCGTGGAAGCCGGACGTTGCAAATTACGCAAGCCCAAAGTAAACCCACGATTTTCGACATTAATTATTCGATCCGAGTGAACCAATTGTTGTTTTTAACAGGAGTATATATGTTATAAGGCACCAAGTGTGAATCTCAAAAACTTGAAATGATAAGCGGCTTTGAATTTGATATATATTTAAACTTCCTGATTCTCTTAAAATGCCGCGATATGTGAATGCAAAGTACAACCAGACTTAAAAAATTGGACAAAAAAACTTTCAAAAAGAGTGACAAAAAATTCCGGGGCCATATCAAAAATAACCGCGTAGTACTGCCACAAATATAGGCAACGTAAGCACACTCTAACAAGCATTTGTATACGCCCTGGACTCTTGTATAATGACATCAAGCTGCTCACCATAAGCCAATTGGTACAATACGGTGATAACTAGAACATAATAGCGGAACCGTCCGAGAGGTGGTTTTGATAATAGTGACATACAGCTCGTATTGATGGGCAATTTCAACACAAGTGACGATAATTAAGAGCTCTTATGTGCACACCTTCGGAAATTCTTTAAACTTGAACTAGTAAGTGATTTGGATAAACCAACCACTCAAAGAAAAACTTGTATTTATTTGACATTAACAAGTGTATTCAAAAAATTTCAAAGCCATATGCATCCGACTTCTACCCTGTATTCAATAAATGTAAGTTGCAAATGAATTAAACAATCCAAAAAAAAATATTTTGTTTAATTTAAATGTAGTATACAAATCGACATAGACTATACACGATTGGCGTTCTCACAAAAGTAACTGGAATCTTCCGAAAAAGCCCTCCGTTGATATTCTTGGTGTAACCCTAAGTTATCAGCTCAGGTATGGGGGCTCAGGTAAAATTAGCCTCTCAGAAGCTGGGCGTACCGTACAGAGCCCGCAGATACTGCAGATAGTACACAACCAAAATATCTGAAAAAACCCTTGACTGTGTGCATAAACGGGCGGTCCATTTGATAGATTCACCTATCTTAACAAACGGGTTGCAATCTTTGGGGCATGATGGGTCAGGTGGGAATGATGTCCTTGTTCCACCGGTATTTCAATGGAAGATACTCTAAGGAACTAGTGCCATTGATTCCTAAATATCATAGAAAAATCCAACAAATTTCGGATCTAACTATATTTTATTCATGAATTTGATAGCGAACTTCTACGCTCATTTACTCAGTTGGTCTCAAGAATCAGCAGAAGACGATAATACAATAACCGTTATCAAATATTCAGTTTATATTTCATACTCGAAGTTGAAAAACTACACACAGTCTACCTTTTGTCATAGAGTCACGGACCGATATGTATTCTTTATTGAAATGCCAAAAATTGTATTAGCCATAAAAAGAAGAAAACTTCAGTATCTTTGTCACATCATTAGGAGCAACAAACACAATATTTTCATAAGAACCAATCACTTTCTGGTTAACATCATATTAAATAAAGTAAACACTTTGTTATAAACTACGAATATATTTTATTTTTCGCCAACCTGTCTCACTTTGCCCAAGTTTCGTCAGGGCAAATATAATAACTAAAGAATAATGCAGAGTTATCAGTTATACGAGGTGTGTTCAAAAGAAAAGGTGAATTTTGAATTTTCGCAGGCTGTGTACATTCGATTATCGATTTTTTTTTGTTTATGTTGGTACTCATATGTTTATCATATGTTAGAATTATCAGCCATTTTGGATCAGTGGTTTCTTTTTGACAACTGGAAAGGTTAGTCACGTTTTTGGGTGTTCTTCGATTTTTTACTTTTTATTATTTTACTAAAAAATCGAAAAACATTGATTTTTTAGATTTTTTGAAGAAATGCTGATAAGGACATAGAAAACAAAGCAAATCTAAAATTTCAATTTAATCGGACTGATGATGCCCCAGAAAACGGCTATCAAGTTCCGACCAAAACTAGGAAATTCCTCCATAGGATTAACAATTATTAACAATTTTTTTCTAAAAAGAATCAATTTTTTTTGAAGAAGAAATGCTGATGAGGACATAGAAAATAAAGCAAATCTAAAATTTCACTTCAATCGGACTGATGATGCCTCAGAAAACGAACCTAAATAAAAAATCGAAGAACACCCAAAAACGTGACTAACCTTTCCAGTTGTCAAAAACAAACCACTGATCCAAAATGGCTGATAATGCTAACATATGATAAACATATGTGTACCAACATAACAAAAAAAAATCGATAATCGAATGTACACAGCCTGCGAAAATTCAAAATTCACCTTTTCTTTTGAACACACCTCGTATATAGACAGAATATAATAGAGTGAAATAGAAAGAATGCAAAAGAGAGAGAAAAGAGAACAAAATATTAGACGGAGACAATAATAGAAAAATAATATGTGTAATAGGGAGACATTTTAATAATAATAGATAGTAAATACAACAGTATAATGGGAACATAATGTAGTATATTTTCCCAGACGAAGCTTGAGCTAAGCGAAATCGGCTGACGAAAAATAAAATATGTTTGTGGTTTATCACAAAGTGTTTGTTTTATTTAATAAAACACATTATTACTCGACTGATAATCTAGACAGAGATTGATACAACACCTAGTAAAGGAAGACACCTTTGACTCCTATATGATTGGTACGAGAGTTTTTCCATGAGCAGAGGGCTCCACAAAAACAAGAAATAGAATAATACTTAACAATTAAATAGTAAATAAACTATTTTATTTTTAGATTGATTTCCGTTTGGGATGGGAGAAGTTCATATTTGGATTCACCGGCATATGGCACTTCAACTCTGGAGCAGACTTCCAATACCTATACAAGGTGTTCACTCCCATGCGTGGCTTCGAAGAAAATGGACTGGTCCTTAAGAATATCTACAGGGGAGGTCTGGACTCTGAGGTGTCCATAAGGCTTTCAAAACTAAAGGTATGTAATTCACCATCACTTTTGTTGTATATTCTATTTGTACATATCAATTTCAATCATGCAGTTGCGGAGTCAATTATCAAAACATATTTCAAAGCAAACCCTGGACCTTCAGATCAATTTGGGCATTAACTGCATATGTAAAAATTTCTATGCATTTTGGTTTTAAAGAGTTTTAATTTCCCATGTACATTTATTTGTTACTCAATATTAATAATTTTCTACCGGTTTTGACACTTCCGTGTCATTCACGAGAATTCGTAAAACTAACATAAATTATACAACACAATTAGACTAAGGGGTAAGGTGGGGTTGCTGATTTGGAGGGGGGAGGGTAGAGGGAGACGAAATAAAGTAATATGGTTAGTTTTAAGAAGGCTAGTGAATGACGCAGAAGTCTCGAAACCGGTAGCAAGTAATTAATATTAAGTAACAAATGTTCATTGGAAATTAAAACTCTTCAAAAAATATATTTAATGGAAGCCACTTCTATATAGAGAAAGACATGTTTTTCTCAGTCATGTTCATGAATTACCAATTTTTTAACAAACATTGATAATCACCTTAAAAATATTGTAGTAGAACACATTGATACATGATGTAATATTGGAACGTCTTCTGAGAAAATGTATTTTAATGATTCGCCAAGGAAAAAACGATTCGCCGTTTCACAGTCCTGGCGACTGTGAAACGGATCATATTTGCAACAGCCCAAACGGGAATGCTATCAAAATCTCATTGAGAAACATTTTATATATTTAATATCAACGGTATAAAGCATAAGAATATAATACAAATAATTTTAAAAACTAACTATTAAATGTGGCATTAGGTCGTACAATGACTTCAGAGAAAAGTTCATGAAGAATATAAAAGAAAAAGATATGCGTATGTATAAAACATATAATAAACTTGGGTTAAATTAATATTGATTGAAAATATATGATTAGTGTAGCCTTCTTGTGCTTACCGTCCATGCAGTTAAATAGATCCGCTACATCTGGGTATCTATTACTAATCTAGGTATAAGCGAGTGTTTGTAATGCTCAGTCCTGGTGTTGTTACATTTAAATAAGATTTTGGAACGAATAGCTCTTGTAGGTATATGAAATTGAATGAGGTTAATTAAATCAGGACTGTTTATACTTGCATTTACAATTTTGAACATAAATATCAAGTTAGAAATAATTCTTCGATCTGAGAGATTTAGTAAATTTAGTTATTTCATAAGTAATTATAGTTAATGCTTTCAATGGGAATACCGAGTTTATAATGAATGTGTCTTAGGAATTTGTGTTGAATTTTTTCGATCATGCATCTGTCAGGTTAACAATCGTTGATCCTATTTACTAATTTTATGTGTTATGTTTCTTTAAAAAAATGTTGGTTTGCTTATTCTATTTTTTGTTTAATTTTCTTTTAGCTTGGTGTTGCGGTGTTAATAAGAGATAACGGAAAAGGCCTTCTGAAGATAATTGAAGAAAAATACATGGGCATTGCTAAGGAAGGAAGAGACCAGCTCATGGAAGACTTCTCCACTGATGTGTACGCAGTTGTAGACACGTTGTACTATTCAACCATCACGTTCGATGCCCAGCTTCGAAAGGTTTGTACATTTTTTTTATTTTTAAATGAGCACCCTCGAGATATTTAAATTGTTAATTAAAGAATTTGCACAAGTTTTTTTATTAAAATCTATTCATGTGCTGTAGGTTCATGCGTCTGCTAACAGGATATATTTACAATGTTAACATCGATGGTGAATCTTGAATACAATTTGGTGACAATCATTGTTAGAAATGTTCCTCAAATTCATTTGATAAATCCGGAATGCACTAATCTTTACTAACTATTTTTTTTTTTCAGAATGAAGGTCTAGCACAGGAAGAGATTTACAGAATATTGGCCAATCTCAATCTTCCTAATTTGACTACTATTACATTGAAGGACAAGTTTGTAATGGAAGTAAGTAACGAATGTACCAAAAATTTAATGTGTAAAAAGCCTCGTCTCTTATTGAATTGGATTAATAAATGTCAATTATTGTTTTCCAGGACTTCACAACATTGACAAATAAACTCACCCTTCAGACACCATTTACAAATTTCAAGGAAATAGACTTTGTTCAAACCGTTGAGATGATTCTAGGAGAAAAATACTATTTCACTTTTACTTTACTAAATGGCAATGGCGCAAACTGGGCTGAGGTAAGAAATTTAAATGAATGCTGTTTTCATTGTGTCTCTTTTGGTTGATGATAACTGGACAATTTTTCAAAACTCCTACAAATAGTTGCATTAAAGCACAGATAATATTTTGAAATGTTTTATTTTAAGTTTGATACATTCATAATGGTTAAATTCAATAATGTACCGGTCTCTCTGTATTCATTAGAACTCTCTCCGAGCTTTCTACGAGCACAAAGTTGGGGAAGACGAGACCTATTCCATCAGGACTGGAAGTATAGACTTGCTCAGCACCCTGGATGCCCTGAAATACCTCAAGACCGAGTTGATCATACACATTGACGAGTCTCTCACGATGGTCACTGCCAACATAGACGTACCATCCTGCCAGCTGGCTGCCAAAGGACAGATTGAGGTAAGTTTACAAAAAAAAAGCAAAAACAATTCTATGGAAAAAAACGTATCACGTCCAGCACAGTAAACTATTATAAGTGCAAGCTTCTTTATTTGGGCACCTGGTTTTGTAGTGTTGCGCTTTTATGAACAAAAACACTTCACACAATGGCTACGATCTGATTTAGTATGCTAATATTTATTTGATTTGATGTAAAATTCGCATATGTGGACATTATTACACAACATCTTTTCAGTTGTGATGTGAGTACGGAGTACGTAACTGCACGTAACACTCTAATTCTAAAATTATAAAATCAATAATTTAAAAAATGTTTTCACTGTTCTTTCAATATTTGGTTGTGTAATGGTCAGCAGAATTTCCTTCCAAGCGGTTGATCGGGGTTCGATTCTCGGCGATGGCAATATATATTTTTTTTCTAAAACATTTTTTTTTTCCTTTTGTTTTTAATCCAATTTTTTTATACTGTGATTTTTCACCGGTAAGTATAGGATATAGGCCATAGGCCCATTGTGCTATCTCCTATTTTACCTTATTCCTTTGACAATAACCCGGTCCCTTTGATAAAGTTCACCAGGGTTGTCATTGGATATTCGGCTATGTCTCTTGGTTCCACAATACGTCTTCCCAGGTAGCTGAGCCTTCTTCCCATCAAGGCGGATTATTGGCACCATAGATGAATTGAAGTCTCTTCATCCTCTTCACATTTCCTGCATCTATTGATGTTTTCCACTATCAACAGCTTCATGTGTCTCCTGAGGTGGCAGTGTCCTGTTAGTAGTCCTACCAGTCCCCTCAGTGAATTTCTGTCCATATTGAGTAGTTGCCTGGTTCGTCTGGGGTTATATCCATTTATGAGTACTTTGGATTATCTCATTCCGGGTGACCTCTTCCATTCCTTCCAGTGCTGGGATTTAACTCACCTTTCAATATGTAGTTTGGTGTGGAAAGCTGCCACTTTTACGGCAGGCTCGGATCCCTCAAGTGGTGCTTCCACCCCTTTTCTTGCTATTCCATCAACCCTCTCATTGCCTTCGATATTGTTATGCCCTGTTATCCAAATTAGGGTTATTTTATTGATGGTAGCCAGTTCTTCAAAATAAAATACTTTAAAAGCATACATGATAACCACGGGGAACAGTCCAGAACCTTGAGGGAAGCTGTCTTATTAGTTAATGTATTGTGGAAACAATTATATTTTTAATTTATTTCAAAATATACTTAGTATTCACCACTTTATAAATAAACATTGATATCCACATGTTTCGAAAGCAATGTTTTCATCGTCAGGGATATATGAATACAAATTTGTATATATGAATACAAATAAGTATATATGAATACAAATAAGTATATATGAATACAAATAAGTATATATGAATACAAATAAGTATATATGAATACAAGAAAGTATATTTTTAAATTCATTTATTAATAATGACGCCACAAAGTGAATATATTAATTGTTTTTGTGTTTAATTCGTAGAACTCCATTTAATTTTTTTTTATTTAATTTAATGTAAATCAAATTTAATAATGTTATTATTAAGTTCTGCAAGTATTTTTAGTTGTTATTATTGTGACAGCTGTTTCGGCGTTTAAGGCCATTTTCAAACACTTTGAAAATGACCTTAAATGCCGAAACAGCTGTCACAATAATAACTAAAAATACTTTGCAGAACTTAATAATAACATTATTAAATTTGATTTACATTAAATTAAAAAAAAAAACAAAACAAAACAAAGTGAATACCAATCGTTTGAAGAAATTATAATTATATTTTAGACTCACTATAAAGGAATAAGAAAAAAGTATATTTATTCGTAGGGTACTTAATATATGATGTCGAATGTGGACATCAACGGCAGAAAATATCAGTTTTTAAAACCTTTTGTCTTATTTTCCAGTTGGATGAGACCTTCATGTCCACAACGGGCTCCCTGAACCTGACCTCCCCCTTCATACAGCCGTATGACGTGAAGGTGGAGTTCAAGAAGGACTTCTCTGACGTGGAGAACACTTTGGTGTGCGGGCTGCAGGTTAAGCAAGGGAACCAAAATAATTTCGTAAGTTCCAACACCACCTTTTAATTTAATAAGATTTGGGAGGCGGGTGTGGGTACCGCCGCCCCGGGAACCATTTATTGTATGACCAATAAATTTGATTCGCTATGGTAGATGACTTAGCAGGGATGCCCGAGTTCATGGGGTGAGCTTTGTCTAGGTCTTGGCGGCAGATGCATCTATCCACCAACTGGACTCTCCAGCTGGACTTTCTCGACCCATCGCCTTGCACTGCACTGCGTCACTCTTGGACACACTGACCCCCAAATTTCTTCCCACCCCTCAAACCTTTTTCCTTCAATGAACTCAAATTCTCAAGTCTTACCAGGACAAGTGCCTCCACGAATTGTGCTATCGAGACCTAGTTACATTCAGTCATTTTTAACAATCTCATACTTCCCTTTGAGATTTACCAACTTTATCATCATTTCACATATTTTATAAATGGGAGAGACACAAAATGGGAGATTGACGATTGTTTTCTTAACAGAAAGAAAAAACGTAGTTATAGAATAAAAAAAAAATGGTATCAAAATTGGCCATTTCCACAATAAAATAGAAAATAAATCTGGAAAAAAAAGTTACAAAAAAAAAAAAATATTTTTTTTGCATTGTTGATAATTTAACACTGGGTTTTTTTTTATATTTAATAGTATAGGTACTTATTCCACATCTTAAATGGATCGATGTGGTCCTGCCGCTGAAGACTTCGATGTAGCCTCTATTTCCAATACATGAATCAATAATGAGAAAAGAAAGAGGTCGCAACAGAGCTGTCAGCCTTTTGAAATGTTGGACAAGTCTGGATTATTAGAAATTTCCAGGCAGCCTAAAATCTAACAATGGCTCAATCTTTCGACTATCACTTATTCAATCGCTTACCCGGACAACCGCTCTACCGACTGAGCTAATGAGACCAATTCACTTTACACCATCTTCATCGATATCATACTACTATTTGCATATTTTTATTTACATATTACTATTTAATTACTATTACTATTACTATTTACCTATTTTTACTTTTATTTACATATTATGATTTACCTATTTTTATTTTTATAATTATGTATTTATTACTATTTATATAATTTTATTCACATAATTTTATTTACTTACTAGTATTTACCTATTTTTATTATTATGTACTTATTAGTATTTACTTATCAATATTTACTTAATATTTAATGTGTATTATTACATGCTTATTACTATTTACTGATCATTATTAACTTACTATTATTATTTAATTATTATTATCTGATCTTTATTATTTATTTACTATTATCTACATTATTAATATTTAATAAACAAAAATTTTTGTTGTTTGCTTATTGAAATTTACGGATTATTATTAAATTGTAAAGCCGCTCATCTCAACACAGGATTGTCCTAGTGAGATGACTGGCTAATGTTTTTGTTTTCATAATTAAATTTAAAAATAAATAAACATAATAAAATTTTAAGACTTGTCAATATTATCCTCCATTTAGTTGTCCCGGTAAAATAGAGGTCGTATGTTCGATTCCCAGATGCGGCTGACACCTTTTTATTTTCTGGGTTTTTTTTCGGTTTCGTGTTTCATTTAAGATTTGTTAATATTATCTTTTTCAATGATTAAATATTACAATGAGGTTTATAAACTTCAATAAGTTATTAAAATAAATTGAATATCACTTATTCAGTTATCGGTTAAAACAAAACACAATAAAAAGAATGGGTTAGTTTAGGATAGATTTGTTGTTTGTTTGTTCTTTTTCTTCAGTTTTCTTCAATGTTCTGTTGTCTCACTATTCTGTTTTATGATGAAACCCACTTATTCACAGCAGGCTTGGTCCACTTTTTTTGCAGCTTATTTCTGAAGTGTCGTGGCGCACGAGCCTGTCGGACAACTTGCGCGCCAAGGTACAAGTATCACTGATCCCCGTCTTCCCGCCCTCCGAGCTGAGCCTGGCGCTAACCAACGAGGAGCCGTTCAGCGTTCTGAAGGCCGAGGCACGGCTGGGCTCGAGGGACATGCTCTACACATTGCTGGCCGAGAAGCGGAAGGGACGCTCCACGATGGTTGTGAGCAGCCCGCATAGGGGATTCAGGTAAACGATAAAGAATTTTTTATTAAACTTGTCGCCAAATAGAAATATTGGAAGATGTTTCGCCATTAGAACTTTCTTGGCAAGGTGGTAAACCCTTTAGCTATGGACCTGCAAGACAAAGATTTATTACTAGGGTAAAATTAGGTGGTTCTTCTTCTTTGTATATTGGAGAAAAGTTAATAGAGATCGTAGCGAGATGCTGACGTTGTTTTGCCAATCGACGGCATCGGGAGTTACTTGATCAGCACAGATGTGCCATAGGGAAACTGATGAAGAGGACATTCTTCTATGATGTGTTCTGTTTTTTGAATATGTCCACTTTCACACAATTCTGAATTCTTTAGGCCCCATTTATGCCTCATATATACATAACTGCTGTGACTGCACCGGAGGCGGTTTAATGAGGTCCACGTCATCCGAGGGAAAGAGAATAAGATCTACAACATGGTGCTTGTTTTTAACATCCAAAGCCTGCTACTGAGTTCGTCACGACTCTTCAGGAGAGCGTTGTGAGAGTAGCAGTCTTTTATCTTCATTTCGTAAAGGTTTCCTGGACGTCAGGCGGCTGGCCGCGAGGATAAGGTGGTTTGATGGTGGCGATGAGACAAATACCACTTTTAGGCATAACGAACTGAAGGTAGCTGAAGACCAGCAAGTGGTCAAGCGTCTCCATTGTTGTAACGTCGATGAAAATGATGATTATGATAAGTTAAAAAATAACATCTTTGTTGCTAGTTACGTAGTGCAAGACACTTGGTATCGTGAGAGACAGCTTTCACTTTGTTTATTGACTAATCTGAAAAACCAGGTTCTTCCCAGCCACATTTAATTTCAACTACAATCCCATCTACATTTCCATCTCCTTCATAGAGGCCAGATTTTAATATTGCATCAGATTGCTTGAAATGGTGTTTGCATTTTGCCTTACCAAATTCTAACAAAACAGCCTGATATTCCTAATATTTTTATTTCTTGTATTTCCTATACCACATCCAAAATGGTTTTTAGTTTATTTTTAATCCGTTTTTGATATCACTCATTAAGTTTGATACAAAAATACATTAAAAAGTTGTTTTTTTTTTCCAGGAATTTGAATCTGACATTTGAGATAGCGAACAATGAGACCATCACTGGAACACTTCGTACCGATTCCAATACCTACAATGTTAATGGAAAAATTATGGGAGTCAACCCCATGGAGGTAATTCCACCAAACTTTCTATGTAAAAGATATTGATGAACGGGTATTATCAAAATTTTTGAAAAACGGGTGATCAAAAATTTGGACACATTTTTTTAATGTGGTTTGTCAAAGCAAGTGTCTCAATGTTTTTCTTTTTTCAGCTTGTGGCGACGCTTAAACCGATGGGTGAAGGTGAACCATATACCATCCGCATGAAAACATCAGAGAATAATGATAAATACAACCTGCAGGCATCTCTCATCGGAGCTCTACAGTTCACACTTCATCTCAACTTCAACAATGGAAAAGCGTTCAAGGACTTCTCTGCGAAGGTTCGTATTAAAAAAAACTAATACATATTGTATACTGTACCATAGCGAACCGTAAGACACGGATTGAGATCTATCAACATTGTTAATTCTAACAGAAATTGGACTTCTTCAATACATGGAACACACACGAACAATCCCATAAAAAATCTCTCGCTGTTCTTTTCTCTTCTCTATTCCAAAAATCGTCGTAATACCTTTTAAACACATTATTTGTCGCTTTTCAGATTGACTCATCAAATCCAAACATCAAGGAAATATATCTAAAGAGTAGTGTTCAAATAACTGATGATAAGAGGGTTATTCTTAGCCTGGACTCCACCACGCCTCTTCAAAACCTGAAGAGAATTAACGCAAACGCTGACGTTAGGTAAGACTAGAGGGTATTTTATCTGGAGTTTTTTTTTATGTATTTTAACTGTACCTATGGTCATCTTGCTACAAGCATGACCGTTGAATATCCAATAACATGGGACGGATTCCTTGGCTGGCAAAGAGAAACAAAGGTTGCTCTCAGATAACTTGGGCTGACCCAAAGAGAACATGTGAAGTAGAAGAAGACTCTTACCGTACTGAAGAATTTGACTTAATGTATTGTTTTATTTGATTTATTTTAGTTTATCACCTCGAAATGGATCCTTGCTCTGCAATTATAATTTGACCCAGCTCCAAGGGGAAGGCGATGTGAGGTGGAGCTTTTTGGCTGACAACCTTTTCTTCAAGGTACGTTGTTAATTTAATATAACTATCGAAGAATATTGCCCACATTTTAAAACTTTTTTTTCCAAAGTTTATTTACATTATTTTGCAATGCCGTTTGTGTAAAATTTGTTCTAAAATTCATATTCCCAGTATATCAGTCACATCATCTGCTATCGGAAGGTTGAAAGAATCTAAATAAAATCCGAACACTAAGTTTGGTGATGCATAACCAGCCCAACAGAATTTGGATCCAAATTCACTTTTTAAAACACTCATTTCCATAAATTCGTCACTTCATTCATGCATTGCTGATGATTATTTTAAAATCATATTTTTTTCCTTTCTTTATCTATACTTAATTTTATGTCCAAAAATAAATTCCCTAGCAATTCCCTGGAACAATTCGCTACTCATGAGAAAGTCAAAGTGATGTTGATTTACCTGCTAATGACAGTGGTGTGCAGTCCATAAAGGCTGAAAAGCTGTGCCTACCCTAAGAAAAATTAATGCAAACTAAAAATACTCATAAATCAATTAAGAATTACTTTCTAATCACCACTTTATTAATATATACATATCATATTTCAAAAGCAAAGCTTTCCTCATCAGGAATATACAGAATGATCAATACAATTCCTGATGAGAAAATCTTATGAGACGATGCATGAATGTGCTAGCAAGGAGCATGTGAAGACAGAGTTTTGTGACGGTCCATCCCCTGGGTACTCTTCCTGAGAAACAGCTTGATGGCTATTTTTTTAGCTACTTTCAAATTAAAAGTCTTTATTGTACAAATAAAAGTATAAAGTACAAAGTAAGTGTGTAGCTTATAGCTACATCATATTTCTTATAGTTAACCCAAAAAATACATATGTTTATGTTTACATAAATGAAAATAAAATATGAATTAATATAAAACACGGGGAAATTTAATCTGTTAGTGCGTTCAATTTATGTGTTCAAAGAATTCATTTAAGGTGTACTGACATTTGTTCTGAACGAATGTTTTTAGTGATGATTTAAATAAAAGTAGATTGTGTGTTTCTTTGATGTTACGAGGAAGGTTGTATATACTTTAATTACCATGTAATAGTAGTAAGGTTCTTTTTGAAATATTATTTGTCGGCTTGTGGTATTAGCAGGTTTTCTGTAAATCTCGTAATGTGTTTGAGTGTTTTAATGGAAACCTGTCTGGAGATGACCGTTCTAATAGGCATAACTCCATTATATATATATATATATATATATCGTTGCCGTAAATGTCAAGGGAGTCAAGCCACAAATTTAGCGAAATTGCGTTAAGTATGTACTCAAACACATTTTAAAACCATCAAAGATGCCGTGGTTAATGGATTTGTGCTACAAAAATCCCTATTTATGAGTATTTTGTAAATTGCCAATTGCCTAGCACATTAAAAAAGTTTTGCTTGTTACTTTTTGTCAAACAAAATCTTTTCACGCCGATTTTGCAAATGTATGATTTTGTGGACTGGTTCCCTAAACGACATCAACGGCGACGATATATATGTGATTGTCAGATGTTTTTATTGCCTCATAATTAATATTCCTAAATGGTTTAAATATGTAATTTATTTTATTTCATTCCAGGTGAGCAATTACCACAAGGTGAATAACGTGAAACGAAGCCTGGATATGAACGCATTTTATCTGTACAAGTCCACAACGTTAAAGCCAAGAGTCGTTAAAGAAATTTCAGCTATTGGATTCCATATTGATATTGACCATGTTTGGAGGTAAACATTACTTTTATCACATAATAATATTATTATGTATATATTGCTTCCATGACTTTGACTCATTTTTTACTGTTTGTATTGTTATGTTATGCTTACCCTTGAAAACATATCAACAAACTTTTTTTAACATTAACTCCACACCACAATGATATAGGCCCTGACGAAAATAATTTCCCTTAAGGCCTATGTCATCTTTGAGAATACTGTGTGGGGAGTCTTTTTGAGGAGGAAGGAGTTAACATGGGTCTTGAAGAGACTCATGCTGTAGAAGGAAGGAAAAACAGTGGCCGACAAATCGTTCAACGGCTGGGATGTTGAACTCAAGAATGAGTCGTAGAAACGACCCATTCTCATGTGACAAATGTCAACCGTTGTAATGATAATGGATTTGACTGGATGTAGGAATGCGGGAGAAGGAGAGGAGGATGGGCAAGGGCAGTTACGGGAGACAGAGCATTTGTACAGACTTATCCGGTGAGGGGTGTCCCTCCAGGGAGCTCGGCTCTGGACCTTTGACTAGCTCAGTTTCGGCAGGCCAAGGAGCTCTTCTGCAGGGTCGTAGGCCGACAGGCAGTCTTATAATTGGGAACCAGACTCGAATACTTTGTCAAATGAAACTACCGTATGCTTTCAGACTCAGTGCTTAATTCAGAGGAAGGTACAGACATGGTGAATGTAGTTATGGTGAGCAGTAGGCTAACCTAACCTCAAAAGAATGTTACGGGCAAATTCTCTCTGATATTCTCTAAAACGGGCATGTAAACTGGGACTTGAATAAATTACAACACCAACAGAGGGGGAAATGTAAAGACAGCTCACGGTTTAGGTTGTTGGCAATGGGGGTTTCCGTGGAAGCAATTATCATCCATCCTAGATAGTTGCTCGCGTTCTCCACTTCGAGGCGTAGATGGCAGCGGCCGGGAAGGCCATCTCCAGCGCGGGTTCGGGTGCGTGTTTCCAAGGCCGGTTCCGAGCGGTGAATGGCGTCTCGCGCGAGAAAAGGAAAATGGCGCGTCCGTGCGAGGTGTTGTTTGCGGCCGCTTCTGGCGCTGGTGTCCTTTTACGAGAGGCTAGTACCCTTTTTAGGAATCTACTGAGGTTACATAACACCGTGTACAAATGTTGGGCGCACATTTTGAGTATTTCCCGACTATGCGCCGGTGCCGAAGGGATCAATGATGCTAATTCCGCAAAGCATCTTCCATCGAAATACAAATAGAACAAGGACAGCATTCCCACCTGATGCCTATACTCTAAAGATTGCAATCGTTTGTTAAGATAGGGGAATCTATCAAACGGAGCACCCGTTTCTGCACAGAAAAGGATTATTTTCAGGTGTTTTGGGGCTCAAATTCAAGATTGTGGAACACTTGCCATTTGTAAGGGTCATCAGTTGTGTTATACTATTAAAGTATCTGTTTATCTATTAATGTTCACTGCTTTACCTTAATTTAATGTACTCCAATATGTGAAGAAGATAGTGCTTCATTGGGTTAGTGCATCGCAATCTTTTCTTTTATTTTTTAAAAAGAAAGACTAATATTCCCTGGTTACGAATAACCTGACAATATTTTAAAATCTCCTTCTTCCATCACAGTAAGCAGAAGATGTTGCTTGTGTCGTGATGGAGGTCTGGGTGAGACCCAGACGCAATGTCAACTCATCCACTGACCATATTTATTGTTGTCGTTTTTATTCCTTTAAACAAACATCACATGATGCCTTGCACGATTATATTTATTTCTGGCAAACAAGCTGATCTCTGTCACTGTACAATGTTAAATTCTGGCTAAGAACTTGCAAATGTGTTTGCCACAAACATTTTTGGGCGAGCTTGCCGGGTATTCAAGTCAAGCATTTCAATAAAAATAGGAACAGAAACAACATGGGTAATAATAGATGTACCCCGTCATATAATAGAAGAAAAAAATAAATGAATCTGCGGACCATCTACATCTAATAATATGTAAGTATGTTTTATTTATTTTTAGTTGTGGATCTAACACTTCCCTCCTCACCGACGGCAATGAAAAGATGGCATTTGGTTTAAATGTCCTTCTCCCTAAGCCCAACGTGGACGTCCACTCGGTGGACATGAGCTACACCAACCACGTTGCTGGACTTAAGACTGTTGTTGCTAAATATAACACGGATGTCAGCAAATACGCTGTCTCGGCTACGGGGAAGGTGAGTTTACCCAAATCAATTATGCAGAAAATTCTTCAACAATAGAAACATGAAAGTCATCTTATGAACGTTCATTCATGGAAAAACCAAGTGGGAATTAACCGCCCGTCCTTTGGGTTATTATTTAAAAATTAGGTAAAAAAAACATTGGATTTTTTTCATTAGATTTCGCAATAACAATACATGTTTGCAATAGTATTTTACGTTAAATGCTAAACGAGATGACGCAGGAACAAACTTGACGTATACAAATGTTTTGTGGGTTTCAGGAATATATTTTTTTGTACCTGAACGTACGGAATACGGCTTGTTGCGTTCAGACGATAATATAGCGGCCATATCACATACGTTCGTATGGGTAGGGCAGTTAAAAATATCTCATCATAGGTCAAATTTAAAAAAGAACGTATCTAAAGAACAAATAAATAAAATTAAACTCTTCTAAAAAACTTACATCTGCAAAAATTTTATTCGAAACATTTTTTAAATGGAAGCAAATGAAATATTATTTACGTACCAAAGTAAGAATTGTTGCTCCCTTATCAGGCACAAGAACTTTTCCGATAAGATAGATTATACATGATCAAGAATACTGTTAAATTAAATATTTTTTTAAATACTTGAAACGTAACTTATAAGAATTAAAAAAAAGTGTTAAAAAAAATAACAAAAAAAAACACACTCAAAGAACTGTGTATTGAGATACAGTCTGACATTTTATATTCTATAAAAAATGAAGGTGCTGCGATCATTTAAAACACTTTAAATGACAACACTACGATGGCTCATTCGAAGATAAATTGTAAGTTCAAAAAAGCGCAATGGCCCAAGAACATGATTTTTACTTTCTCCAAATGGTATACAGAAATTAATGGTACTTTCCGAAAGAAGGTGATTCAACATCACATTTTAAGACAATTTTATGTTTAAGCTTTTTTTAATATTTAACACTTTGCAAGAAAGATAGAAAGTGCGATTTTGTGTACCGAAATAACCATGTGTTAGATGTTAGATAAATAAAATTAAAAGAATATCAATTTCACAGATTAAAAAATAAATAAAAAAATTAAATGTGAAAAAACGAATTATGATGTTTTGCATTGTTTCTTTAAAACGAACTGTTAACTTTGAATGTCAGGAACAACAAAGACATAATTAGCAACTTTGTATTGCCATAGTAGTGAGAAAATGTAGTTCCACTTTATTAAATATCTACATTTTGTTGCCAATCTGTAACAAAACGGATAGCCGAAAGAGCTATTCCGGTAGTGTTGTAGTCTCATTGTTATTTTATTATGCCTAAAACTTATTGTTTTTTCCTCATCAGATTCTCCTGCCAACAAACAAAATCCTGACGAACGTTACAGTGGACTGGGGAATAGGAACCTCTCTGAAAACCGTGGACAATGTTCTCAAAGTTGACATGATAAAGAACACCATCGGAGTAGACTATGCTTTAGTGTCTCCAGCCTTCAAAGGAGAGGAAACATTCAAGATGAAGGGTACTTACAACAAGCCAACGGAAGAACTGGTTTCTCTAATGCAAGTATATACATGTACATTTTCAAACAGACAATTTAATTTTATGCTAAGCAGGTGCGACACTGATCATTAAAAGAGTCAGTGATTTATTGACATGTAAGACTAGATCAAGCTGTGTGGAGAACAACGAGTTTGGACTACTTAATTTAGATGTAATCATTTAGCATGGTAAAAGCTATTACTTATGTACTTCTCGAATCCGGTGCAATTCCCATTACGAGGTACTTAATGCAATTGTTCCAACTTATAAATATATGCGTACAATATTTTTGTCTCAGGACATAATGTTAGCACCAACATAATATTTTTTTTTATTATTTCAGTGGTACGGTCTGCTATCCCGCGTCCCATCAACTTATCGATATCGACCTCACTTACGGTGGTTTAAAATACACAGTCGGGACCATCAACACAACAACACCCTTCCGAAACCTCCCGTGGCTGGCAACAGACACCAGGATAACAAACGGAGAAATACTCAGCGAAAACATGGTTCAAATGTTCTGGCCCAATCAATCAGCCTTGTTGAACGCCACGCACAAGGTCAAAAAAGGACATCAAAATTCCGTTGGACAATATGGAATCGTTTCTCTCGAGGTGCCACTGAGTACCAGGCATATCATGGTAACAGATTATTCGTACGTTGAAGCTGATAAATGGAGTAATGGAAATAATACGGTTTTCTATAATGGAGATCAGCTCGTCCAAAGTTTTTTCAAGAGTATCTCTGATATCAGCGACAGGAATTTGCTAAGAGATACCGTCGATATCAGCGTCGATATTGTGAAGTTTAGGCCATTCGGAGTGCACTACATTCATCAGTATGATAATGAAAATACAGTAAGTGTCTTTTAGTGTTTTATTTCTGTATCATCCTCTTCAATTCTTTTATGGATTTTCTGGTCAAATACACTGTGTGCTTGCGGTATTCAACTATTTTCTTATATGTCTATTCTTTTACGTTGTTATTGATAATCTTCCAAATTTTTGTGTTATTCAAATCTTGTCTATTTTTTCAGGATAGCAAACAAGCCTCTGTCTATGAAATAAACAACGCAACTAATTTCAACTTGACAGGAAGGCTAGATATTGAACCTTGGAATACTGGAAAGCAGGTCAGAATTCTGGCCATCCAAGGAGACAAAACTATCAAGTAAATAACAAATTCCCTTGACTCAACTATCCTAAATAATTATAGGCCGATATCACTGATAACAATCGTAACAAGGATATTTGAGAGATTATTATTATTATTTTTAGTAATGAAAGTAAGTTCCATAATTTTTTGATAACCATTTTATTTAATTTTATAGATTTGAAAACAATTACGAATCCAAAGAAAAGGAATTGTTCCAAGGATCCAAATTGCAATGGGCCTCGGATGTATGGTTACAATACGACATCAACATTTTGAACAAAACGGAGGTAGGTTCAATTACGTATTATTTCAAAATTGAGTAACTTTGACCATGTTCAATTTATTTTTAATAACTTATTGAACTTTATAAACCTCATTGTAATATTTAATCATTGAATAAGATAATAATAACCAATCCTAAATGAAACACAAAATCTTGAATTTGAGGTATGATATCGATGAAGATGGCGTAAACTGGTCTCATTAGCTCAGTCGGTAGAGCGGTTGTCTCGGTATGACAGAAGTCCTGGATTCGATTCCCATATGCAACTGATTCCTATTTATTTCTGTGATTTTTTTTCGGTTTCCTATTTCGTTTAGGATTTGTCAATAATTTATATTTTCTTTCCACTTATTTCTTTAGATTGGACCGGTTTCATCTTGTAACGGGCATCTTCAGACTGTGATTATGGTTATATTCTTGTTTGGTTCTCATTAATATTATTAATTTCCAGTCCGAAGACGAGAGCCAAGAGATCCAATTATCCGTCCGCTACCCGCGCCGTTCCTTCACCGTGGTGTCTGACTACCATCTGAAGGACACCCTGCTGGAGGGGACGGCCGACATCAACTGGTCCCTGCATGAGGAGAACAAGACCGTCAGGTTGGAGGGGCGCTGGTTTAACCCTGACTTGCCCGACAAGAGTCTTCATGATTTTAAACTATCGTTGATGCACCCTTCGTTTAGCAAGGTAGTTTTTTTTTTTTTTCAGTATTATGTGCATGTAATTTAGGCAAATATCCCTTAATTCCAAATTCAATTGATGATAATCGAAGGAATTCTTAAACCTTTGTGTTGATATAGCGTTAACAATTAATATATAAATGCAAGTGGAGCTCCACAAATATTAATTTGGTCAAGTTTTATTTTTTTACAATTATTATCATCAATGCAGACGTTACAACCCTTGGAGAGTCCTTGCCACCTCTAAAAAATGCCTTAGTGAGTAGTTCCTTAGGAATGCAAAAGAAGAACTACTGTATTAATAGCAACTATCTTTGTTGATCAGTGGCTCAGGCTGCCTGGAGAACACTATGGACTGTAATATATTGTAGGGTAGGTACAACGAGAAACTTCCTTTAAACGCTGTCCAGTTTATTAGAAGATGCAACCTCCAAGATGTTTACGGACGCTTGTTGTAATTGCAGCTAACTTGATGCGAACCAATGCCGTAAAAACGGTTGTACAAAGAAACAGAGCCAATGTCTCCGCGGCAGAAATGTAACTTATGTAGGCGGCCTGTGTTGGTCGGTAGATTAAATTAGAAACGGTAGCAATCTTTTATTGAAGCAAAAGACCCGAAAACGAGTACAAAAAATGTGTTATTGAGATTTTTCATTATTCACTGAATAATCAGCAATTTTAATTCATGGTGCCTAAAAATAAAACAATTTGTGCATTACAGGATGTAACTTTTTTGGGAAAATACACAAGCGATTCATCATTGACCTCCAAGGTCGCCGTGACGGTTGACTATTCTAACTACGAGGAAGACAGATTGACCTTCAACTCTGTGGTGAAAGACAACTCTAATGGACCCCACAGAGATTACCAGTAAGTGATCAAACGATACTTCTTTCGCTCTCCAAAAGAGATTTCTTCCACCAACGGATACCATACCATACAGTGGTACTAGAATTTCATAAATTTACAAATAATGACTCACTTTTTCATGTAATTTTTCATTTTAAGGTTTGAATTGGACTGCACCCACCCGGCAACAAGCCTCGACCTCAAGGTGAAGTCAAACCTCAACATGCACTATCAACTATACAACCTGAAACATTACTACAGCTACCAGAAGTCTCTGTTCCACCAAGTGGTCCGGGAGACTAACCTCCTCGTCGATCTGCAAAATCACACTGTCAAATTCGAAAAGATAAACGAAAAGGATTGGTACAAACTGAATACGTCGTGGAATATTGTGTCTCCAGAATATAAAGTAGTGGCTAGGGTTAACAGGACCACCGGTCAAGATGATGGAGTATGGATCTTTTCCACTAAAGACAAGTCTGTTTTGGCTCATTTCAACAGGAGTGATGGTAAGAAATAAATATAGCTACTCATCATTGTGTCATATCTTTCATTAATGGTTAATCTTTAAATACTATGACGTACGATTCTCACACTTAATAATTTTATGATGTCCGCCCTGACAAAGAACTCTCCAAGGTTATCCGAAACGTTGTTAAAGAGAAGAGGAGGAAGCAAAGCATGGCTCAATTACCCAAAATGAAACAAAATCTTATTCAAATAACATTTATTTATTTTTTGACCTCTGTTTTAATTTTGAATTTTCAAGAATTTTTAATTCGCCCTTTCAGATTCTCCAGCCATTTTCTTACATCTTATAATTAAATCCATATAAGGGGTCCTTTATTATGTCTTTGCCTTTTGACCATCTTCCTTAAATTTTTCATGGGGTCATAATTTAAACCCGTTTTCTTGAGCCTTCGGAAATTGAGCTTGTGCGATTAATTCGCTAGCAGACCAAAAATGTTTCTGTACAGTCTCATTCACCAGTTTCCTCTGTGATAAACATACAGTACTGTTGCTTACACATAATACCTCCACTATTATAGTGTTTACAAAAAAATCTATAACTGTTTCTTTTCAGACATTTCTTACCATGTTGTTGGTCAAGTAAACGATGCTCGATCTGCAGAATTGGGTGCGTGGAGAGACTTTGAAGACATCAAAACAGTAGACGTGTCTTCTTATATTCGTCTCAATCATTCTCGACTCCTCACCAGCCAGGTACGCTGGAGACCAGAAATGTACCAAGAAGTCAAAACATCTGTTTCTAATATGCTCAAAGACATCTACCTTCAATCTAACGAAGTTCTCAAAATTTGGAAGAGTATTCCTATTGAAACTCATGATGTTTTGAAGAACGTTTGGATTGAAGCAAAATTGAAATTGCGTGATTTCTTGAATGATCTTAACGATCTTCATGTCGTCAAAGAGGACTGGGACGAGTTCCAGAAATTCCTTGAAGATTCTTACGATTCGAACGAATTCTATACCAAAGACATCACTGAGTTTGTTTTGAACGTTGTAGACCAACTGTCTTTAAGGAATCACATTGAAAGTCTGCCGAAGATCGTCAATGAAATGTGGCAAGTCATGGGAGACACAGGCAAATCTCTGAGAGATGGAATTCTGTGGATTATTGAGAAGATCAAAACTTCTTACACTCAGTTCATGGAGCAAATTAACTCTCTTTTGGAAGCAGATATTATGGAACAAGTATCCAACTTCATGGAAGCTGGAATTATGAAATACGATGCGTTTGTGAAGGATTTGCACTTGAACTTCATAAATTACGTAGAGAAGGCATGGGTTAAGAGTATGCGAAAATTGAACGACTTCTGGAAGAGCCTTCTAAAGTCTATGGAGCCCTCGTTCTTGAGGTTTATTCATTATGCAGAGACCTTTGTTTGGAAAGTGGGAGGAGAGGTGATAGATTTCTTCTATGCCAGGACAAACGAATTGACTGAATCACCGTACTTCAATCTGTTTTCATCGTTCACTCAGGAAGTTGACAAGTGAGTGACTATTTCTTGTTCCCATCTACCTTGTGTTACATATGCACAGAAAACCTGCAATGATTAATAAATAATTTTATCTAACTCAATTTATAATCTAGGTTTTTGAAAGAAATGAGGAACAACGACGCTGTAACAAACATAAAGAAGTGCACTGCCATGGCTATTGAGTTCTTGAATGAGAGGATTGTGGTTCACATTCCCTTCCAGAAGGAATTAAAGGAAATATTCATGGAAATATTCAGCGAGCTCAACCAACTGCAGGAACTCAAGATTGTGCAATTCATCAAATCAAAGGTATTTTAATTGATTTCACGTACATATAGACTGATTCCAATAGCTTTTCGTTTAACAGTACAATTCCTCTTTTTTCATCATCTTTATCATCTTTGTAGTTAAGTGTTACACAATCAACATGCATAGTCTTGTTTTGTTTTCAGTTCCGGGAGGTCAGGACTAGGCTGGAGTGGTGGTATGACTACTTCAGGGTTGGAGAAGGACTGGAGGCACTGGTCCGTACAATGTGGAATAAGCTCACTGAAGGAGCCAAGACAGCACTACAAAATGAAGAGATGTAAATATGTTTTTGAAAATTTCATCATCTACATATTCCGAGGCTCCCAATCTCACTCCTCGTTTTGTTGTTGTTAGAGAGGGTTCATAAAAAAATCCGAAATGTCTTTAACTGATCCTACTAACTTTCTCTCGGACATTCCTTCTACGAATCGGGATGTTGTAGGTATATTGATACATATTTCTTCAGACTGATTCGTGGATGGTTCAAAATCTAAAATATCACAGAGAGCACACGTTTTCCTGATTGTTTTCTTTGGCATTGACAGAATGGATTATTTTTATCCCCCAACCAGCAGGATGAACTTTCCAATAATCATGACGTTGGGGAGAGCAATCCTGTTGAATCTAATCGCATTGGATAACGATATTGAATTTTAAAACTGTTTGTATTTTTCAGGCACCGTAAAGCAAAAACCAACTTCGTGTTTGACCCTAGAACAGGACAGCTCTTGCTGGAGCAAAAGCTTCCCGTTCCCTGGCACGCCTTCAACAGAACTCCGGACTTCAGCCAGGTCGAGGAGTACAAAGTCATTCACGACCTCATGGATACGTGGATTTTGTCCAACTTTACGCTCATGTCTTACTACTATGAGTTCAAGCCGTACTTGGATATTTATAACCTTATGCCACCGTTTTCTGGTAAGTAGCGACGATTTTTTGTTAAATTTTCATTCCGAATCCTCTTTAAAATTTTGGATCAGTAAATACTGTCTTACGATGAAAACTGGCATTGAAATTTGCACAGCTTTTTCTGGTGCGAAATTCTAGCTTTTCGCAACTATTTTCTGCTTACAGCCAAATTTCTGTCATGAGCTACAGAGCTTCCAAAAATCTATGGAAAAAGTTATTGACAATTTCACATATCGATTGTTCTACATTTTTCAACTGTTCAGAAACAGAAAAAATATTTTTAAAATTCAGTTTTGAATGGGCAAAGTCGGAAAATATTTTGATTTTATGGATGTCAAGATCAACATCCTAATTTTTTAATTTCTATCTTCCGAAAATTGTTTTTAATGTTCTCCGAATTTGATTAATTTTCTTTCACACCTCTCACTTCAGTTTCTCCTCATTCTTGACAATTATTTTCCTTCAAATATTTGCGTTTACAGGCAGTGCCATCATGACAGGACACGGTACGGTCGTGACCATGGACCGTCGCGTGTTCACCATGACCGAACCGGGAACATTCCTGCTGGCGGCGGACTTCTTGCAAGGGAACTTCACTATCCTCATGCAATCCGACACCCCCAACAAATACAACCTCATCATACTGGGCAAGAAGAACTTGATCAAGATTGACCTGTTCGAGGAGGTCTGTAATTTAAACTTTAAGTGGAGGCTTGTGAGTCCGAATTTGTGTGGGGCACATATACTATACCTGTCATATACAACTAAAAAATATATGCTTATCTCAGATATGTAAAAAACAACTCATTAAACACAATTTCTAATGTAGTTTAATCATACAATAGATGGATTACCAAAAAAAAATTAAGCATTACCTATCCACTAAATTAAATAACAAATAAATTATTATTGCTATACTCGTTATCTTTTAACGAACACAACATGAAGACACTGTTTTAAATATTTATTTATCTATTTTATCCCCCCATATAATCTTAGAATAAATATTAACATTTAGCAAAGTAAAATAGCTATATCGATTCATAACCACATTTCGTATACAGTGAAATTTTGAAACTAACTAAGAAGTGAAAATTGCGAGAAGTAGAAACGATTTTTTTCGCTGCTGCTCTATTCCATACAAGGGTACAATACATTTGAGCCCGTTTCTCATACAAAACGTTCCCATAGAAACATAATTCAATACCGAATGCGTATGCATTTAAGATGTGCGCCGCTAGATAGAAAAAAAATCAGTGTCCGCTGACCGCTAGGCCGCTAGGTGAATATCTCTGTTAATAAAACGTGTCAAGAGATGGCAGTAATTATTTGCAAAATTACACATCGCCTTGTAACTTTGCCGCTAAATAGGAACTCGATTGTTTGTATTTAAGGTATTAGTTATAAGAAGTAATTTGTTACAAATTAGGCAGTGCCCTTATTGAACCGCCACTGATATACAGGTCAGTTCAAAATCTATATCACCAGAATTCTCTCTTTCAAGTTAATAAAACACGGAAAGTGTCCTTCGTTCGGAGGTAGACACTACTTTCATTCGTATACATTATTTGCATACCGGAATAAACATTTATTTATTATTTATTAAATTTTTCTCACTCCTAGGTGAGGGGAGAAAAGAGAAGTATATGGAGAAGATGAAGGTTGAGAAGTACCTTGCTATTCAGATGTGATTACTGAACACGGCTAAGGCTATTTCTATCTCTCATCGAGGCGATGCTTAGAATGCCTATCCACCATTCTGGAATATACGTGGTTATTCACTGAATTTATAATAACACCAGGAACATAATTATTATTTATGTGTTTTCTTTTCAGTCTGCTTCGGTTGGAAATGCCAATGTCCTAACCCTTCCTGAGAAAATCGACGATTGGACAATCGAAAGAGACGAAGAGCAAATAACAGCTGAAAACACTCAAGGAGTCGTCGTTCGTTGCACATTCCACTTCAAAACCTGCATCGTTACATTTGAAGGTAAGATGCATGACTTTTGATTTTATATTAGATATTTTTCTACAATCAATTTTTGCCGTGATGACAAAAAACAGAATTTTTTATCATATTTGAGTAATAATTCTCTTGTGGTCTATTTCTTTTTTGACCTCCTTTTCAGTTATTACTCGAAGCTGAAAACCATCCTCTCCCCCAATCTTTTTTTTAGATTTCGAAATCATACGTAAATTGGTTACTTTGTTTCCCTGTTTTCGTCATTTGTTCTAAATATTACATCGATATATTCTGCCTTATCTCGGTATAATGTGATTATTTGCGCTCTCTCGCAATTTATATATTTTTTTATTATTTCAGGATGGTATTTTGCCCGATTGGGAGGTCTTTTCGGCACAATGAACAACGAGCCATCAGACGATATGTTGACTCCCGCTGGCAAAGTGGCTTCTTCTGTAGCACAGCTGTCAAATAGCTGGAAGCTGATTGGAGGAGCGTTCACCAAACCGGGACTGGAAAATCAGGCCGCTAATCAGACGGTTTGCGACCCGTACTTTATGAGCAAGGTGTCTCCACTGAAAGCATGCTTCCCGATGGTAAATATTTTATTGAATCCAATATTCTTCTCTTTGCTGAGAATCGTAACCCCCATTCCAATTGCCCTGATGAACCAGGCTTCTCCCCTCGTCACGGTCCCGCCCTAAATGGAGAGTCGCCGACACCGACATTCCAGATGCCGGTCTGATGGTCTTTTCAGCTTTTACCCACCTGATGCTGGCAGTTCTCTTTAGGTCATCAGCCCATCTTATCTGTGATCAATCTCAGTTTAATTTCACGCAACCTGCATATAAAGCAGAAATTCAACATGTTAAGAAAAACAGATGATGTGAAATTGGCACCACATTTCTCTCTAGAATTGACCAATTTAAAACTCCAATTCATTTCTATCATGAGTTATCAAAAACCTTTGACTGAGTTGACTTGACGGCCTCCATGGTCGAGGGGTAAGGCTCTCGACTACGAATCCGAAGGTCGCAGCTTCAAATCCTGGCGTACGCAAATAATTTTTATTGAATTAATTTGTGTTTCACAATTAATTAATTTAAAAATAATATATAGTATATTTGCGCACGTTCCAGAGTGGAAGATACTCTCAGTATCGCCCTGGTGAAAGGGTACCATTCAGAATTGAAACGTTGCTTGAAATGGCATTTAGCCATGTTTGTTGACCAGATCTGAATAGCCAGGTATTTCCCATTTTCCCCACCTTCCTCTCCCCTTCTCTTTCCCCTCCCCAATACCTTCAGCCTCACAACATTGCCCAATTGGGAATGCCATAGTCTCACTGGCTCCAGACGGTTGGGAGCATTTTGGAACTCTTGTGCGGTATTCATATAAAAAAAAAAGAAGTGCAGAAACGGGCGATTCATTTGATAGATTCCCCTATCTTAACAAATAGATTGCAATCTTTAAAGCACAAACGACAGGTGGGAATGCTGTTCTTGTTCTATCAGTATTTCAATGCTGCTCTGAGGAACTAGTGTCATTGATCCCTTCGGCACCGGTGCACAGTTGGGAAACACTCCAAATGCAAACCCAACATTTGTATACGGTTGACATTTGTCACATGAACGTGGGTCGTTTCTATGACTCGTTGTTGAGTTCAACAGCCCGGCTGTGGAACAATTTGTCGGTCTCTGTATTTCCTCCATCCTACAACATGGCTCTCTTCAAAATCCATGTTCACTCCTTCCTATCCTCTAAAAGACCATCCACACAACATCCTCAAAGATGACACAGGGAAATTATTTTCCTCGGGTACTCCTGTGTGGAGAAAATGTTAAAAAAAAACCTGTAAATCTTTGAAATGTGTTTCTAATTAACTTCATTTTTTATGACATATTGTTCATTGCATCTTTCAACCTTTCTATCATATCTCACCCATGATATTAGGTTCCATTGCCTGAGATTTGGTTCGTTTTGTTCACTAAAATATTTGTTTAATTTCAGATTGACGTTTCCTCATTCTACGACGAGTGCATGGCCGGCCTAGACCCGTGCATGCTGGCCAATGCCTACAGAGAGATCTGTCTATCTGACCACGTCCCCATTAGAACGCCCGAGAAGTGTATGGAGTAAGTATTGCGACCTATAAATCAATAATTGAAAAATTTCTCTATTATAATTATATCTAATGATGCGAAATTATTTTCAGATGCATTTCGCCCACTGGTGAGCCGGTTGATGAAGGGACCTTTAACTTCGTGTTGGACGTTCCCAATTCCACGGACGTAGTCTTCATTATTGAGGCTCACTCTTGCAACACAAACATCAGGAAAGCGAAGAACATCGATGTTCTTTTGACCAGTTTGAATGACAAACTAGAAGAAAGTGGTCTTACGAATAACAGGTTTGTGGTCATGGTTTTATTTTTCATCTTCGTCCTATCTATACGGGCCACAGACTATCGAGTTCTAATTTTATTGCCTTGTATTCACACTATCAATGTTTATATTCTATCTCTCTCTGTATTTGACAGATAACATATTTGATCCAGTGATATCCCTCTTCTTTATCCATTATCGTCTTCCACGTTCTAGATAATACAATCCTCTTTAGGAAAATCTATCCCTCATAGACTTTCGTGCGTCTGACTTTGAACATGAGCTTCTGTCAAATGTCTGCAGTTTTACCGGCTCTCGACGGCTCTCGCACATCCAAAGCCATCCGTTCTTTTTAGGTGTTAAGCCAATTTCAGTTCAGTTTAAAAACTTAATGCTAAGACTGCATAATTGTCCAACGTCCCAACCCGAACTCGGTTTGGAGTTGGGACGTTGGCCGATCGTTTAGTGACTATAAATCGAGCAACTACACGATCGATCTACCAATATTCATAGAAAATCTACCGAAATTTATAATATTATTGACACAATTCGTTTCTCATTAGGTACTCATAATACGGGAAATAAATAGGTATCCAGGAAATAAGAATTATCGAATCACCCGTTCTTTTTTTCTTGAACTTCACAATGAAAAATATCTTGTCACATGGTTTTGTCTTTCAAAGTGTTAGAGAAATAAGACGAATTTCAATTTTATAGCCCCCACCGCTTGTCGATAGCTGTTGCGCCTGTTTCAGCTCTGTATTTTATTTTTACGCATAGCCTGAGTCAGATTGCGGTGTAACAAAATATAACAACTAGTCCCGATTATACATTGAATTACATGCATTTCGCCATTGAAGTGATTTATCATGGAAAACAGTGCTATAGAAATTATCCAACTATTATTATTATTTGCATAATATATTTGGGCATTTATTTGGTGGTTAGTTGCATATTTGAGTCTTTTTCGTCAATATAAGCATGGTTCAGTCGTGTTTTATTCTTCGCGCAGCACGTCCGTCGGGATCACCTGCCGAACTCATACTAAACTGCTAATGTGTAGAGGCTGGTTCGTGCTAGTTCAACTAACTAGTTTGAAGGTTGGGCCAATCTAGTTCGTCACCGGAGCGGTCTCGATCTCAACTAGTTCATACTTCATAACACTTTAATTATTTGTATGTATATTTCAGATACACGGTGGTCGGTTACGGAGGTTCCGGAATATACAAGACAGCGAGATCTCTTTACTACAACAACAAACTTTTCTTGGACGCCTCTCAAGTGGCACCAGCCATTGACCATCTTGTATTTGGTAAGAGTACTGTTCAAATATTCATCATTTTATATTTTGGCATTGTAGACTACAATGCCAAAATACTACCTCTAATAAATAACATGGATGATCAGGTAATAATCATCCGTTTAGAATTTATGCAATAATGTTTGGTGTTTACATCTTATAGTGCTACCTTGGGGTAAGCCTGATTTTACAAGTACATATTACTAATTTCTGATTATTATTTACTTATTATTATTTACCTATTATTATTTACTCACTACTTCTTGTTAACAAAAATATGGTCACCCTATGATTGTGGCTAATTGAAGCACAGATACTTTATGACAGTTATTTGGGTTACAATGAAATTATTATTCTTGTAATCTATAAATCTACAGCCCAACTTAAAGATTTACTGTGGATTTTATAGTTGTTTAGTGAGATGAATAAGAATAAATAAATATTCATAAAATTATTGAACACAAATCGCTGGTGTATTATTCTTTTCAGTGTGAATGCTTGGTTTAGTTGTATGTACATACTAAATTTGATTTATTTAGAACCAAATATTAACTGAGTGTATCTTTTTTGTGATTTTATATGTATATTTAACAACAAAATATAGTTATGATTTCTCTAACCTGCAGAATCCAAGAATGCGACAAACTACACATCCGATGCCTTTGAGGCCCTGAGCCACGCCTCTCATCTCACCTTCCGTCCAGGTGTGTCCAAGACATTCTTCCTCTTCCCCTGCGTCAAGTGCGATATATTATCAATGAAGGTAAATGACAGAACTACTAAATTATATATTAAATATGTACATGGATGTACGGGACAAGACCTGTAAAATCTTGCCGCACGTTTTAGAAGAAGAAGATCAGGCTGGCCACTTCGACGCTTCAGAGCAGGTTGGGAAGGAAGGGGGGAAATGCCTTGAAAAAGGCAATCGATTTCTTGCAGGGAGCTGGTGAGGGTGAAGAGAAAGTCTCAATCGGTTTTCAGGCCGGGTGAAGATGCAGGCGAAGTAGGTAGAAGGCGTGTTGAATCCGTGAGAATACTCTGAATTTTAGAATTGTACGCATCGTTCAAGTACTTCGGTGCGATACCGTGCGGCGAATCGGGCAGTTTGAACTCGTGAATATTTCGCGAGCTGCCGTAGACTCTGTCAATCTTGGATCGACTTGATCAAAAAATTAGGATGTCAATCACGACCTTCTGCTTGAATTGAGCCTATTGCAATCTTCACCTATTTTTTATTAAAGCAACCAAAATTATTACAAAGTATGTCATGGGGGTCAAAGTAGGACAGGTAATACTTTGCCGTCAGATTACAAAAAAATGCATTGTACAAACATAAAATAAGTAAGTTTACTCGATTACGCGGGCGCTAATGAACAGATCAGAAAAGATCGTTTATTTAGATCAGTCACCGCGGCCGCAGGAATCGCTTACAAAGACAGACAATTTTGGTAGAACAATAATTTTGAAAGGTTTTTTGTGGATCAGAGGGCTCGACCAATGAGAGCCCGCTCTGTTTTCGGGACCGTCGCCGGGAGCGACCGTAGGGGTGGCGGGGGTCGGAGAAATGTCCCGTTAGCACCCAGTAGCGTCTCGGGACGAAAACGAGGTTCAGAGGCGTAGGAAAAAGAAAACGATAACGTGCACTCTTATCATCACTTCTTCTAAAACCCCCGGAACTACGCTTGTCGAAAGCCAATATGTACTGAAATGGGGCGTTTGCACAAATCCTCATTTTGTGCAAACATAACAAGATAGGGATGCGTATCTAGTCGCTTCTATCAGGTTAAAATTAAAGTCGGGCGTTGCACAATTAATTATTTGTGCAGACAAACAAACAAGACAGAGACGCGTATCTAGTCGCTTCTCTCTCTCTCTCTCGTTTGTGATCAGGTCGTCTGTATGAGCCTGACCAGTACTACATGCCAGCTCGATCGAGAACGTATCGAGTCGTCTCTCGTTCGAAACTGCACGAACTCAGTAGTTGATTTCGTATCTAGTCGTACCACCTACCGAGTTATGTACTGGTTGATGTTATGCAAACGGAGGGGGTATTACAAACTTTGATAGTCACGTCTGGTATAATGGATATACAAGAAGCATTGTATAAATTTAAATAATGCGCACAAAACCCTAAACAAGTCTCTTAGCATTAACCGGTCAATTGACGCCTGTATGGGTTTGTGATTTATTCTGGTAATAGCGGACATTACACATAAGCTTCGGACTTTGGATCTCACAATAATTCGTTCTAATATGTCTACCAAAATGTACGTGTAAAGGCAGCGACCTGCAGTCTAAACGCCCAGATCTCATGTCAGTTCGACGGGTAGGTTTTTCTCTGCGATCGGCGTGCTATGCTGTTACACGTATGCGTTTGGGTGCGCACCACGCATTTGTTTTTTTTTTTGTTTATGGCTTTACACCGACTGCTTAAGAAAAATCAAAAACAAACAACAATAGAAATTTAAAAATCTGTGTTAGTTAATTTTTGAATGAGACATTTTAAATAAACTATCTAAATTTGTTTTTATAAATAATAATTATTAGCCTGAAACACTCATTCAAATTGAAAAAAAAAACCTTTCCGAGCAAAGATAAATGTCGCCGACAGGACTCGAACCTGCACCCTTCTGATTGCCGGTCAGATGCTCTACCATTGAGCTACGTCGGCTTATTGCAAACCCGCCAAGTTAATCAATATATACTAGTGTTTCATTCAATAATTACTGTTTTTTATTATATTTCACCTGTAAACAACATTTATCTTTGCTCGGAAAGGTTTTTTTCAATTTGGATGAGTGTTTCAGGCTAATAATTGTTTATAAAAATAATTGTTACCATTTGCGATATGCACAAAAATCTTGTCTTAAGTTTTTAAGAACTTTAGTTTATCAATTAATATCTAAATTTGCACTGCTCATATGTAAGTAATTTATAATCTTCATAAATATGACATGACGTTATTATTTTAATTGGTAAATGGCCATAGCAATGCCTATCTTATGGTGTCTATGCTCAAAACTGTAGGAAAACTTTTAAACCGCACGACATATCATGCATCAGGCCATATTTTGCTGAGAAACCCCTTTACACGTACACTTCCAGATGGAGATCAATCAATCAACGGATCGCCCCACCCGCCGAAGTGTAGTGACTTTTTTTACCCAAATTAACGCAACGTTTTGGCCGGCAGATCGATCTGATGGGTGGGTGCTTTGGAGCGAGATTGAAACATATGTGTGGGAGTCGCTAATATGTAGTCATTTTTGTAGGTCTTTTATGTTGTTTCATTAATCTAGCCGGTTTTCTTTCAGTTGGACTATTCGGTGGTGCACCAGGTTCTCATGGACTCATCGGTAACTCTTCACATTGTCATGAACAGTGAATTCACCATGACCAAGAAGAGGGTGGCCAAGACGCTTTATGGTATGTTTTAAAACCTCTTTCCCTCTTCAAATTATGCCATTCAAAAATAAGAATAATTGTCCATCTTGACAAATGTCCTTCGGTATGGAAAGCAATTCACTTAGTTGCTTCTTACGCTTGATATTTTAATTCAAAATTTACTACTTTGGGGCAAGGGCATGCATTTTTTCTTCCGCATCTTTTTAGGTCATTACGCCAACAATCTTGACATTGTGTCTTTTGATTGTCGAGTCTCTGATCAAAAGGATTTTTTTTTACTGCCGCTTCAACATTGAAGAAAAGTACTTTTATTTTACAAAAAGGGTCTCAAACAGACAAACTATACCATTGGCTTATAAATCTATCAGGTATTGACAACACGTTGGCCTACACGGTGAAGGATACAAGGGAGATGACAGGAGACGCAGAACTGAGGCAACAAGTGAGGCTGCCCAAGGTCCAGCTTGGATACTGTGCCTCTCTCGCCATGGAGACTAACGGTATAAAATAATTTTATAATTTAAAATTACTGTGTTCACTTTTATTACTTACATTAGATACCTGAGAAAGCAGGCAATTCATTCAATAGATGGATTTCAATATTTAGAACACATTTGTCACATGGATATGCTATGTTTGCTCTACCAATATTTCAACGGAAGGTGCACATCCAGGAGGCAACATTTGTACACAATTGACATTTTCCACTTGAGTTGAGTGGAATTAATTTTTTGACATATTTTCAAAAAAAAATCTAAAATTTCTATATTCAAAAACATTAAATTTTCATATGGCTAAAATAAAGCGCTCCCTCATTCCAGGCACAATATTCGCGGGTAGCAAGCTGCGCGTGACGGAGGTGGGCGGGGGCCGGCGCGCCGCCACGGTGCTCGCCAGCCGCGTGTCGCGCACCTCACGCCCCTGCGCCCGTGCCAAGTGTGAGTGCCACTCCTCGCGCCTGCGCTGTACAGCGTGCCCCAGACACTTGCCCAGAAACGTAAGTAACAAACATACTGTGTACGCAGAAATATTATTTACAGAAGTATATACCGACTTATAACAATTGCAAGTGTCTGTCACAGCAATCAAAACTACAACAATCGCTGAAATGATAAAACGAAAGAAGTATTTGTGGGTATAGCCGAAGTCAGCTCAATTTTTCCTTATTCATACTGGAGACTAAATCAAATCGGTCTCTTATTTCAATAAAATCCTTCTACAGAATTATTTTATAAACTGTTCTACGTTACATAACTACTTCATTATAACATTTAAAAATGAAGTAGTTATATAAGGCAGGATGGCTTAGGATATAATCTCGTATATAGGAGAATCTTATAGAAATAAGAGTCCGATTTGATTCGAGGTCTAGGCCTGAGTTGAGGTGGTTTTGGTCTACGTCTGAAAGGTCTATGTAAATGAGAAGTTTTATTTTCACATAAATGGGATAGAGGGCATAAATATGACGTGATTACATAGTCAAACAGCTATATATTACTTGTATATTTGATTTCCAGACAATGGGAGACATCTCTTTAAATATGTGGGATAGCACTGAGATGGATGACTTCATAGACAACTTCCTGGACATGTCGGTGCCAATCAACAGAGGCAATCTGTAACTCTCCACCGACCACATTTACTTAATTGCCAAATAGATGCATCACATAGCTAGACGAAAACATTTTTATTGCTTTTTAACCTTATCTACACGGCTGTCACATATGTGATACATCGTCGGCTGTCCCCGCAAGCAGATGTTGCAATGTTGTAACTGATTCCTAAAGTTTTACTAAAAAGCATACATTGTGTCAAAGCATGCGGCGTGATGAGATAGATTGTGCTGAAAAGGCCAGTGTTGGAAGGATTAAGACATGTAACTCTATTTTATAAAAAAGTGTAAATAATTTATTTAAGAAAGTGGAATAATAGTTAGAATTGTTTTCTGAGAAATGGATCTGAATAACACAGTGACGCACAACCGTTTTGACTGTTTGAAAAATTTTCACCAGTAGCAACAAACTATTTTAAATGTTAAATTGGGCCGCGGGTTGTCGATCACTGAATTAACACGAAGAGAAATGTAATGCTGTTTAGTCTAGTTTTTGTTTTCAATTGCCACAATATTAAGAGGTTGAATCTTAGTTTCAATCCAATGTTTGTTATATTTATTGACTGCGGGCAGAAGAATTATAAATATTATGTTCATTTTCCATTGAAATTATTAGTTTTAGAATCTATGTAAGTTTTTAGTGATTAAGCTACTTAAATAATAAACAAATAGATAAACTTAGAAATATATATATATATATATAATAAGTTAAATCAGTTAAATTTAAAAATAAAAAACATACTTTCTACACTGTCTTTGTTTGACTGGCAAAATGTGGACACCCTAACACCTTATATCACATACATTCAAATGTAATGCCGAATTTGGTGCCTACATACTCCTATATATATTACTGTAAGAAACAATCTAGCAATGCAAATAAATTTTTATACTGTGAAATCGTTGTTTTCTTATTGAACCTATATTTGTTGCAATAAAAAAGTCGTAAAATGCTTAAGGCAATTTTGTATGAAACAGGCTGCGGTGCCTGTTTCATACAAAACTGAATTTTGGATTGGAGGCCAAAATACCCATCCAAACTGAATGATCCATTTTTTTAATTAAAGGTTTAATAAATATCTAGTACGGATGAGAAGTATTTTATTTATTTTTGTTTTACCTTATGAAATATCGGCCATTAAAGGAATTGATTTTTCGCGATTTTAGAGGCATCTTTAAAAATTATTTAGGGGCTAACGGTGATTTAAAAAAAGTTTTAACCCATCCATAACAATAATTTATTGTCTTTACGGGATGTCTGTATTATTTGTCCCATTTGAAATATAAAATTAATTTTATTTTTAAAGTATTAAAATAAGCATTATTTATGGTAGACTTTAAATTAAATTTAAAATGACCAATTTTACGGTTTAACACGGTTTTTTATTTGCCACACAGAATTTAAAATATCGACCTGAAAAAAACTTTTTTTTTATGTTTTATTTTTATTTTTTTATTTATGTAATCATACTCACATAGCAAATGTGATACATTTTTTAAAAAGTGCGATAAACCCGCAAATAATTTTCTAAGCTGTCTCTAAAATTATGATAATTGATTTTTTTTCAAGGCACATACTTAAAAAATTAAAACAAAAATAAATAATATACTAAACCTTTAATTAAAAATATATATCATTCCGTTTGGATGGGTATTTTGACCTCCAATCCAAAATTCAGTTTTGTATGAAACAGGCACCGCAGCCGTTCGCCTTAATAATAATAATAATAATAATTGGACCATTTCTATAGCGCCGCTTTTATGAGAAATCACCTCAGGGGCGCTGTACAAATATTACTTCCTATTCTTATATTACGTCTATTCTACGAATTTAAGGGGTAATGTCACTCTATGATTTTAGGGAAATGAAAAAAAAAAATGTTTTTGCTAAATGGTGCCTTAAGCTTAGAAATAATACGGTGGAATAAGTTTTGCGGGGAGGAAATGTTTTAAGTGCTTTAAATGAAATTTCAATATCTGCGAGGAAGCTGGCAGGTGAGCACTGCATCCAGCTTTAGAACCCATCCCTGACTTACATGACGCTGCAAAAGAGGTTAGGATGTTCTAAAAATCAGCCAGAAAGACAGAAGAGGAGCACAACGTTAAAACACCATTTTATTGTATGGTGCAGGCATTTCCAAAAATTATTGAAAATGTCATGTGAAACTAAAAACATGTATATCTGAAAATTACTTTTTTCAAACTGGACGGAAACATAACTTCTACATATGTTAATCGATTCACTTTAAATTTTAACTGTAGTTTGATGTAGGGCGTTACTGATAGAATCTTCTACCCTTAACTATTAGAGTGCGGTGCAGCGCTATGGCGCAGCAAGCGTTAGCCACGAAAATTGCGACGAAGCGCTTTAGGCGCTGCGTTCTTCAGTATGCGTTTGTCGATCCTTACAAGAGCACGTGTTCCATTTGAGAGCGGTGTATTGCAGTTGGTGTATATCTTGTATACTATATACATTTTTTGTCCTGTTATAATAAATTAAAACGATATATTTCACCAAGTCGGATCTTAGTTCTATCGCGGACGATGTATCAAAGGACGGAGACATTACGGATGATGAGCCCTTCGATCTGATAAATAGAGACAGTGATGACGGAAGTGCAATTATTGGCCATCGCAATAATAGAATGCGAATAGAAAGTGAATTTTCCTCATATGCCCCGGCTGTAAGACGGGACTACATGACCTTTGCACACAGAAAACACAATTGTGAAGCGACATAATTTTCTTTTTTTTTTTTCTCTATATATTTAGTAGTTTTAGTTATTTATGAGATGCATGGGATACAATATCAATAAGAATCATTACGTTTGGTTGATATTTGTCCAAGTTATTGCGTTTTTAGTTAATATCATATGTAATAATAACACAAATTATCAATAGCTGTTTACGCACCTACTAGCAAAATCAGTACAGCACTAAAACAGTTAAACTATATATTTATAGAACCTATAATATTTCAGTCGCAATAACTAATGTAACAGAGTAGCTTTTGTTTGTGCAAAATCAGTTACGAAACCTATACTATGTATTTCAGTCACGATAACTAATGTAACAGAGTAGCTTTTGTTTGTGCAAAATCAGTTACGAAACCTATATCATTTCAGTCACGGTGATGACTGTAACAGAGTAGCTTTTGTTTGTGCAAAATCAGTTACGAAACCTATACTATGTATTTCAGTCATGATAACAAATGTAACAGAGTAGCTTTTGTTTGTGCAAAATCAGTTACGAAACCTATACTATGTATTTCAGTCACGATAACTAATGTAACAGAGTAGCTTTTGTTTGTGCAAAATCAGTTACGAAACCTATATCATTTCAGTCACGGTGATGACTGTAACAGAGTAGCTTTTGTTTGTGCAAAATCAGTTACGAAACCTATACTATGTATTTCAGTCATGATAACAAATGTAACAGAGTAGCTTTTGTTTGTGCAAAATCAGTTACGAAACCTATACTATGTATTTCAGTCACGATAACTAATGTAACAGAGTAGCTTTTGTTTGTGCAAAATCAGTAACGAAACCTATACCATTTCAGTCACGGTGACGACTATAACAGAGTAGCTTTTGTTTGTTTAAAATCAGTTATGAAATATACACCATTTCAGTCACAATGACGACTGTAATAGAGTTCCTTTTGTTTATGCAAAATCAGTTACAAAGTTTATACTATTTTAGCCATGGTGATGGACTATAATAATCATCAAAATATCTAGTTCGCTATCATAATATATCTTTCAATCTTATTAATAAAGTCTACACAATTTCAGTTAATTTTTGTACTCTAATAGATATAGACTCTAGGTAGATATTTTCATGATTCAACTAATATTTCATGACTGAAATAGTACAGACTTTGTAACCGATTTTGCACAAACAAAAGCTACCCTATTACAGTAGTCACCGTTACAGAAATGGTATAGGTTTTGTAAATACGCCAACGGGCCTCCAGCCAAGGAACTTACCACTCTGCAACGGGGGTCAATTTTCTCAAAACTAATACATATATTCAAGTTGTTACTGTTTTTAACATAGCCATCAAAATATTATCCATTGGATTGATGTTTTGATATCTGTTGAGAAAAAAAATTATTAGTCAAAAATATATGCATGTGAGAATAAAAGTTTTTTTTTTTCAATTAACTTTATTATGTTATAGAAATTATATTAACTCTACAGTTCACTGACAATGATGTATAGGCATAATATTCTTCAACACTTCTTACAAAATAATAAATTGAAAATGTGCACATTCAGTGGGCAAGACTCACTGTGTGACCGCACAGTGTTCAACGTGATATGTTACATCAAATAATGGACATACATTATATATTTCAGTAGTATTATTAAAACCTTACAAACAAATTTACTCAAAAATTACATTAAATTAGGATTCCTCTTCAAACCAGGAATAACAAGCCATTTGATAATCTCCATAATAAAATGTTGAAATTTACTCAGGCAAAGAATTTATGAACCTCCAAATTTAACTTCAAGCATAGCCAAACTTTTAATGAATCTCTAAATTTAACTTCAATCATAGCCAAACTTTTAATGAATCTCCAAATTTAACTTTAACTACAGCAAAATAATGTATGTATATATGAATTTAACATGAACCATTATAATTTGTTTTAATGAATCTTCAACTTTAGCCAATCTTTATGTAAATCTCGGAATTTGACACAAACCATAGGCAAATAATTTATTTTTGTGAGAATTCATCTTGAACCACAGCAATTTTTTTTTTATGAATCTCCAAAAATAACTTCAACCATAGCCAATTACTTATTGAATCTACAAATTTAACTTCAACCATAGCCAAATAATGCATGAATCTCCAAATTTAACTCTTCGTAGACAAATAATATCCGCATCTCCGAATTTAACTTCAACTTTTTATGAATTTTGAAATTAGATATAACTATAGCCAATTAATTTATGGATAAGTGAATTTAAGGGTTTACGAGTAACAAATAAAATTACATTTTTTCATACTGCTGTTGAATCAAAGATATAAAAGATGTAATTGATATTACTTTATATGAAACTGAAAAAATAGGTTAATAATATTAAGGAACATTAATTAACTGTTTTAAAAACTGATGAGTGAGAGGTAATTAAGTAAAAAAAAAAATATATTGAAGCTACTTCAACAATTTTCACTCGCGCAAATTTATCAACAAAAAAAAAAACAATTTCTTTTTCATGAGGCTGAAAAATCTTTTGGAAAAAATAGTATTGAAATATGTATTTTGAGAAATATTGGATGAAAAAAAATCACATTACTACGAAATATTGAAATATTGCACAAGGCAATAAGTGTTTTTAAAAAAGTGGCCTAAAAATTGACCAGTCTTGGAAAAAAGGCATACTCAGTTTTTCACTTGCGGAACTTTTTTTTGAATATATAAAAGGGACATTAGTAATTGACTTGTTTTTCTGATAGGTATTCTAAAGAGAGAAAAAATCCTTCATTTTTATGAGGTAAAAATTTGTCCAAAATTACAAGTTCCTTTCAAGAAAAAATCACCGTTTTTTTTATTTTAAATTCCGTGACATAATTGAAGTGACTAAACTTTTATTCAGTAAATCCAAAGTAACACCGCTAAGATTCTTTTTTAAATTTATAAGTCCTTATTAAAAAAATGATTACATAGTAAAATTGTTTACAAGATTTGTGCCTTTACTAATTGAATAGTTATTTAGTTCAGTCTACCGAAGATAAATATAATTCTCAATATAAATCTATACTAGGAGTGTTATGCCTGAGAAACGAGTGCCGTAAGTCAATAATTATTATTTTCAATACAATATTAAAATCCAACATTCATCATTTGATTTATAGTTTATAGGTTCAAATACAGTAGACCTTTCCTATTCGCAAGAAATTGCCATTGTAAATATTCCAAAAAATCACAACTAACTTGATCAATCACTGCGAAATATGTATTCAAATCGATCTCGGTACAATATCTCATTCAATCATAGGGAATTACAACCAAACATGTACAATTTCACCAATTAATCGAGTTATCAAATATTCCAATCAATCATGGTGAAATATTTCAACAAATCTAAGTTACATATCCAATCGATGATGGTAAAATACGCCAATCAATCGTGGTGAAATATTCAAACCAATCAAAGTTACAAATCACAATTGATCATGGTCAAATCAATTCAATGAAATTAAACTTTCCAAACGAATTGTGGAATTCAATACTTCAATAATCGTGGTGAAATATTACAATCAAGTATAGCAGATTATTCAAATTAGGAATTTTGTAAATAACTCAATCCTTGCAAATAGGCTAAATCTATTGTTTACAATATTATTTCTGGGGATATTACAATGGAAAGAACGTAATACAGATATTAGTAACATGTATTATATTTATAGAGATATCATCATCATATGCGGCCATTACAGAAAGGAAACACGCGACAACATTCAAACATTATGTTTACACTTAAAGCGACATATAATTATTAATATTAGCGTAGTTAGCATTTACTTTCATAAACTTTAAATACATTATTTAACTTCAATCCACCGAGAGAGAGTACATAAAGTTTAATATAATATGGAGGATTTGTAATATTGTCCCGAATAAAACACTTTCATCGTAAACATTCCCAAAACAATGACTAACTACTAGCGTATTCGTCACACCGTATAAATTCTAACCCTACGTAAATTGTTTGAATTGTATGAAATAAATTATCAAGTCTTTAAGTTACACAAATAAATAATTATGAAAATAATAGCGGCAAACGGTTAAACAAATCATGTCAGCGGCCGTTGAAGTATGTAGTAGCTCTCGCATCATAAATATCTACAAAATTTACATTGAAAATTACACAATACGAAAAAATAAGTAGGTACTCAAATGTTAGCAATAATTGACAATTTAAAAAAAAAAAGCATATTTATAGTTTCTTTGGACTAAAAAATATTTTTTAACCCACATCTTTAAATATTCATGATATTTTAACCATGTTGCATATTTGCAACTCGACTCTTGTATCTGTCTCATAGGACAATAAGTAGGTTCCATATGTGAGCGGTAGCATTCAAAGGGTTAAAATGCAAAAATAATATTATTTCAAAGGCTTTTTTTCTACTGAAATACATATTTAGTTACCTAATAAACTATTACTTTTTTAGTGAATTAACCCACGGCGATATGTACATTATTACTATAACAAACTAGACACGAGCTTTCGAACATACAAAATGCAAAACTTTCATAGATACACACAACTTTACTTGGAACAGTAGTCATTGATAACTCCCAAAGTCTAAAGTACAGTATCTTACTTAACCTATTAGTCAATGAAATGAGAGAATTAGAACAAAATTATGTATAAGTAGTCTAAAGTCCAATTTAAACGAACCAGTATAGATACTGCTCAGAATCTCCGCGCAACCTTCAAATGAGAAAATATCTCTTGACTCCTGATATGAAACTACTTGGTAGTGTCAGAAAATAATTTATACACTTGTAAAATGTCGATACTCCCACCATCCAGGAGACGAGGAGCGGGAAGAGACGCGTGATGAACCTCGCCCTGGTTAGCATTGTATTGTGATTATTAGTAAAAAACCAGTGCATATTTCATTTCAAACAGAACCCTACCTTTCAGACGAATTGTATTTGTAAAATAGCTGATATTGCCAATCGACAACAATGTTAATTACTATATATATAGTTTTCCATACGAGATTCCATGCAGTAAAGTACACAGACCGGTGTAATTTGGAATTTAGCATAGATTCTTGATTGCATACAAATTGTATGTGATAAAGGATCAGGGCGTATATACTACCTATGCGTAACAATTGTTCTACAAAAGATGCCTTAAAAATATTACCAAATAATAAAAAAAATAATAACTTATATTGCGTGATTACAATTTTTTATACTTCCTACTGCATATTACATATTGTGTATCGGAGATATTAAGAACAAAAAACAATACATTTTAATTAAATTACAAATTTTGAGATTCAAAATTTTGTTGAAAGGAAATTACGTAACCTAAAATGAAATTAAACATTTTAATATTAAAGTATACTAATATAATAGAAAATAAAAAATCGGGCGAGATTTTTATAATAATTATTATTAGAACTACTCCGCAATATAAATACCTAACATTTCTCATTAAATAGCTTAACATTGAGTTAAAAACAGTTTTCAATAGTGTCGGTCAACCGCACAAACTGGAGAGAGGCAAGTTATCCTAAGATATTGTACAAAATATTTGGTTAAAATGCAGTCGAAATAGGTTTTTTCACTAAATTGGATGGAATATTAATATTAAACAGTTATTGACAGACATTTATCATGAGCTTACTCTAATAATATAGCAAAATTATGGGGAAAAACTTCTAATATACAAAAGCCGCCAATTTTCACCATTCAACGAAGAAATCAAGACCAAAATATTTACTCACATTTTTTTTGAAAACTCCTCAAGAGAAACCTTGAAAGTTCGTAACAAGCCTTGCAAAATGCTTAAATACTTTGAAAATGATACACTAAATCAACTGATCTATGTAGCAAAATGATACGCTAAATCAACTGATCTGTGTAGCAAAATTTGACTTCGTTACAGTTTCAGTTCAAATTTACAGCACCTCTTAGAAATGGTTTCTCAAATTGAGAGGAAATATCCTTACTTGTCCCATTTATTATATTGTAGAATCATCCTTTGAACATTCATTCTGCCCAATCGTGATATCATTAACTATAATCACTAGTGAATCATCACTTAAGAAATAACCTTCAGTTAACTGTAGTCGGATCATATATGATTCGCATTATGCAGTATCCGTACGCGGTTGAATCACATGCGATCATCAAACTCACTATAATACATGGTTAAGCATTAACAATCCGAGAACCAATTGATTGTATACGAATGACTGAGTGAATTTTCGCTTACATTCTTGCAGTTTACAAGCAATCGTGGATAATCGGTGTTTAGATTCTTGATGCAGTTTGTAAGTAATCATGAATCAGTCAGACATAGACTCTTGATGCAGATTGTAAGTAATCATGAATCAGTCAGACATAGACTCTTGATGCAGATTGTAAGTAATCATGAATCAGTCAGACATAGACTCTTGATGCAGATTGTAAGTAATCATGAATCAGTCAGACATAGACTCTTGAAGCAGATTGTAAGCAATCAAGAATGTTTGGTGCTTAGAGGACTCATCATGAAAATAAATAAAAAATTTAAGTCGCTTATTCATTACTCATACATAGACTAAATATTGAAAGCAATCGTGAATTGGTGCTTAGACTCATGATACAGTTCAAAAGAAATCATGAATTAGTCATACATGGGCTCTTGATGGCTATTATAAGCAATTGTAAATTGGTGCTTAGACTCATGATGCAGTTTGTTGTTACCAACCATAAAACTCAGAGCATATCAGAGTCATGTTTTTCAAAGGGTTACAAATCGACTTTACCAAAATAACACAACAAGATGTTAATAGTTATGTGACATACAATATGTAGCCTGATGATTCAGGGGTACTTAGTGTATTTTGGGAGCGGAACGGTCGTTGCAATGCTTGTTCCTCTTGAGTGTAGCGCCCCTCTTAATCTGCTCCATTAGGGAACCATGACAGACACGAGGGTCAGGCTAAAAAAGAAAACAATATTATTAAAAAACAGAATATTTGCAGAATGAAACAGCTATAGTTATGAAATTTAATATGCCAAATAAATATCAGTGTTAAATTGTAATGCATATTGAATGTGAACGTCAATAAATAACTTATGAAAAAATATTCTACAGAAAGTGAAGAAGTAAAACATTTAGAATATGAGAAAATGAAAAAGTGAAACATTTAAAATGTGAGAAAGTGAAGAAGTAAAACATTTAAAAAGTGAGAAAGCGAAGAAGTGAAGCATTTAAAATGTGAGAAAGTGAAGAGAGACATTTCAGTGAGAAAGTGAAGAAGTGAAACATTTAAAATACTTTTTTTGTTAAAATTGCAACAAAACACAAAAGTATAATGTATCTATAAGTAGAAAACCTACTTCTACGAGGATTTTTTTTCCTTTGTTTATTTCCAAAAATAACAATGCGACACACATCAATAAAGTGGTCATCTATTAATGTCCCAACTTCGACAAATGGTGCTTAGCCCCTTTGAGGTCTTAAAGCTGCCCTTATACTCAAAAGCGTACATACTAAAACTTCGCGATTTTTTAACGCACTTCCTGCGCGAAACTGCCAAAATCACGATGTCGCACAGGAGAGAATTGAGGTTAGGTTGATAGGGTATGGTGTGTGTATCTACAAAGAGTATAAGGTCCTGCCTGTGCCTTAGTGTTGAGGATCTGGCGCACGGTGCAGGCCTTGTTGGGGGAGCCGTCAGCCTGTCTCTGGCGCAGGGTGGCACTCAGCTTGTCCAGGAAGGCCGGCTGCACTGCGGGATTGGAGGTCACACCTGAGGGAAAACAATCAAAACACAATCAATTAACTTAATTTAATATATTCTTTAGGCTGGAATGTGGGAATAATGGATAGCGAATTCTCAGTTTTTCAAAACCTTCTTAAATAAATGCCAAGACACTGACAAAATGCATAAGGCATGAGGTTCATTTCTTTGGATCATTTGGACATTGACCCTCCAAAAACATACGGTGACAATTGTATTTAATTAAAAATATAATTTAAAACAAACGAGCTAGTAGAACCCCATTAATTCAAACCCCGATAATTCGAAAAACGTGTAATTCGCAATTTTTGCCAAAAAACTTTCCCAAGAATTTTTTGTTGATAGAAAATTGTTTTTTGACCGTTTAATTCGAAAAAATTCAAATTGTGTGAAAATATATCATCGGATTGTGATCTGGAATCTGAATCTGACAGGCCGGCCGTGGAGATAAAACATGGTATTATTTACGCAGTTATACATCATCCTAATTCTTAATTCTGAATCAGCCATGAAGGGCCGGCCGCGATATTCGATTTGAAATGAAATAATATAGTATTTTTAAGAATTTACTTTGAGTATTCGAATTTGAAGAGTTGGCCGCTTAGGTTATTGATCGCGAAAATTCGTTTTACACGGAAATAGTGCTGTACTTTATTACCTTACACAGGAATAAGTCATATTATTATGAATTTACTTTGAATACCTATCTGAATTTGTATGCCCGGCCGCGACGGTTATCAGTCTCGAAAATAGGATTTACACAGGAATAAGTCATATTATTATGAATTTACTTTGAATACCTACCTGAATTTGTATGCCCGGCCGCGACAGTTATCAGTCTCGTAAATGGGATTTACACAGGAATAAGTCATATTATTTTGAATTTACTTTGAATACCTACCTGAATTTGTATGCCTGGCCGCGACGGTTATCAGTCTCGAAAATAGGATTTACACAAGAATAAGTCATATTATTATGAATTTACTTTGAACACCTGAATTTGAAGGGGGGGTTGCAAAACTTGACTTTTCTCGAATTATTATTTCTTTTCTTATAATATCGAATTAAGTTGGGATTCGTTAATTCGAAATTTGTATTTCGATGTCTCGTGGATTTTGAATTAACGGGGTTCTAGAGTATTCCTTATTTACACTATATTTGTTGGGTTTTGGATGGTTTACCTTTGGGATGAGGGCCCCCCTTGTGGGGCGACTGCGTGTACAGCGAGAGGGAGTCCTGGGAGCCCCGCGAGTGCTGGGACTCGCCCCCGATGCTGCGCCGGGAGTTACGAGGAGATAGCTGTGGCGCCAGCCGCGCACTGATGGCCGCTATCAGGCCGCCACTTCCGCCAACTGAGACAAAAAAGATTTTTTATGGTTGATTCACATACACATCTTTATATTTTAAAACAGAAAAACTGTGAGTAGAAACAGCACACTCCAACAGTGAGATTTTGTATAGTATATTAAGTTACAAAAAAATTCAGAACATAATTTGCTCTCAATAAGTTAGAATAAAGTATTTTTTATATGAATACCGCACAAGAGTCCCAACTGCTCCCCACCGTCTGGAGCCAGTGAGACTATGGCATTCCCAATTGGGGAATGTTGTGAGGCTGAAGGTATTGGGAAGAGGATGGTGGGGTAATACCTGGCTATTCAGATCTGGTCACTAAACACGGCTAAAAGCCATTTCAAGCCACGTTTCAATCCTGAATGGTGGTCTTTCACCAGGGCGATACTGAGAGTATCTTCCACTCTGGTCATTAAAGAAGATAATATTAACAAATCTCAATGGAACGTTAATACTATCTTCAATGATGAAATATTACAATGAGGTTATGCCAATAAATTGAATAAGGAATAAAGTTATTCCAAAAGAATTTTCTCTCTTGAATTTCAATACCTTTAGCCTGCAATGTCATTTTCATTATGAGCTAAAGCTTTGAAATATACAATTAACGGTAAAAAAAAATACAATGGTGACTTGAATTGTTTCAGCTTTTCCTTTCTTGGATGCAACAATTTTCTTTTAAATATAAGGAAATATGAAATGAATACAGTACAGTTCTCCCGTGGTAAGTAAAAACACAGCCTTGAGACTCCCAAGGAAGATACTGTGTTTTTACTTACGATGGCACAGCTAGAATAATTTTTTTTTTAATTTATAAAGTTTCACAAAAATCTGCTAGCATTTATAAATTTATACTCACAGTCGCTTCCTCTCCTATCAGCGCTCTGCGACCGAGAATTATTCATCGTCTTCCTTATAGCCATGGGGCTCATGCTCCCTTCCTGACTCCGGTTCCCACCAAACCCGAGATTATTAAACCCTGCGATAATCTGACTCGGCTGTGCGTAGATCGAATTCTGGCTCGAGTTCGACGCCGCAAACGGATTCTTCTTATCAAACTGGTTCAGATTGTTCATCGGCTGTTGCTTGCCGAACGTCGTCTGGCCATAGATCGGCGTGCTCGGCGTTTGGTTCCCCGGAGTTCGCTGGCCGAACGAAGACAGAGATGTCTCCATGTAATTCGATGACGAATTCGGGCTAGAACTGTACGTAACCGTGGCGCTGTAGCTGCTTGATACGAGACGATTACCGTGCACAGTATCGTATACGTCGGTTGAATTGTTTTGTTCTTTGCAGCCGTATATAGACGAATTGGCGCTCAAGTTGGTAAAGCTGCTGTTTCGTGAGCTGTGTAGAGTATTTGTTTGTTCAGCGTACGAGAACAGCTTATGTCCCGCCGGGCCGTATATCGGGTTTAGGTTGCTGTTGTTCTGGAGTTGTGTGAAGGTGGATTTGGACTGCTGGAAAGAGCTCAGCATGGGTTGGGGCGTAGAAGTGTTGTTGGGGGCATTCGGAGGCTGCGTCTGGTTCTGCAGATTGGAGTTTCTACGCAGTAGGCTCGGACTGGCTGGAGTGTGTTTTAAGTCAGTGAGAGCCTTAACAGTTTCGGCGACATTGATTCCAGCTTTGCCTGAGAAGGAAATACAGAAAAGTTGATTTTCCATGACCACAAACTTATTGGCTAAATGTGAAATCTAATCATTTTTGTAATGGGTTCTAATATTATATTCTTAACTTATTTGACTTTTGGGAAATTAAGTCATGCTAGGCTTGCTCTTAAACTGACGTTTTGGACAACCTTACAGTGTACATCATCAGGAAAAATGCCTCAATGGCAAATCGTGCCCTTGGAACAATAAGGTTCCATCTGACACGGTAATGTCATGTGATAATGGGCTATAAAAAGAACCACTTTAAAGTTCATTATCGCATAACATTGCCGAGTCAGATAGAACCTTATTGTTCCAAGGGCACGAAATGCTAACACCAGAAAATTCTAACAACAAATCCTATTGCCTGCGAAAATTTTAATCACATCTCTGGTTTTTTGTTCCTGAATCATGTTCCATTTAAACCAAAATTAGTGATCAACACTGTCTAGCTCAGAGTCGTTTAAATAGTTATTGGTAAAATCATTACAGGCAAGTGCAATATAGCTCCCCTCGTTTCACACAATACAGACAGAAGAACTCTGGTGAGGTGTCACAGTAATATTTTTATAAGTGATTGTACCTCCTTCTCCTCCGGCTTGTTGGTGTGGATCCGATGGGTTGAGCAGGAAGGCCGGTGGTGGAGGCAGATTGTCATCTCCCTCACACGACTGCATCAGTTGCTGACTGCTTCCGTATTCTGGGAATACAGTCATATTCATCAGATGATTGCTTAAGAATCAACTATTAATGTGACATGGTCAGTTGCAAGGTGAAAACAGAGGAGAAAGAATCAATAGAAATATTAATTTATACTGAATCCCCACTTTGTATATCTGCTCGAGACTGTGTCTTTAACAATGACTTCTTCTGTGGATAGGCGGAGAATTGACTGAGGGCAAAACATGACGAAGGGTAAGGGTTGACAGTAGTCAAAAAATGATACAGGGCAGCACCTAACAAAAGGGCAAAATCTGACAGAGGGCAAGATTTGACATGGGGAAACTTAATAGAGGGAATATCTAACAGAGGGTAACACTTGACAGAAAGCAGAATTGACAGAGAATAAAACCTGACAGGGCAAGAATCGACTTAGTGCAAGACTTGACACAGAGGGTAATACTTGAAAAGACAAGACTTAGCAGACAGCATTTGATGATGCCGCTAGACCCCCTGATAGGTGGGGGAGGCGTGCTGCAAAAGGTGGCTGAAGGAACCCCCGCCAGAGCCTCTGCAACCTACCATAGACAGGCGAAGACTTGACGGAGAGCAAGACTTGACAAAGGGCTAGTTACCATTTATAGAGTGCTGCATGTGGTGTGGCCTGGTGATGCTGCTAGACCTCCTGACGGGCGGGGGAGGCTTGCTGCAAGGGTTACCTCCCAGGGGGGTGGGGGGACCCCCACCAGAGCCTCTGCGACCTCCCATAGACAGGCGGAGACTTGACGGAGGACAAGTTGCTACAAATAAACAAACAAACGTTAATTGGAGTTGCACTCAAAATATTATTGTACGATTGATTTTAAATATTTAAATGTGTATAATTTTTCATTATTTTCCTTGCATAAATATAATGCAGATGTAAATATGTAATATTAGTGTGATCTGTTGTCAAGCTTTCAGATGACAAAAATGTTTGTTTGTAAATTATCATAACAAAAAGTACTGTTACAAATCACAGCGGTCGTTGACAGAAAGTTGAAGTTTCGGTTACAATCTTCTGGTGCACCAATTTGGACGATAGAAGAAGAATTATTTGTGAAATGAAAGTATGTTTTTATAACTTGTGAGCAATTATTTGCAAAATTAACAATTGAGACTTTTAATGATTAACAGCATTGCCATTATGGATTTTGTGCAAGTGGTTGTTAGTGTAGTAATTTCCAATTTGTGGAACAGCGGAAATGATTTTTATGTTCATAGTGTGTTTAATATTTAATTTGCCAAAATATTTAATGTGGATAATTTTGCAATCAGTGTACAGTGTCACTACAACAGAGTGGCAATGAGCCGGTGGTTGCGTGTGTACTATTTTCTTCCTCCATTCAATCAAAAATGTGCTTAAATCCTAAAGTAGGATGCTTATAAAAACAACTTTCACAAAACAAAATCTCAAGAATTTCAAATCAATGTTGGAAATGAATCTCATGAATACCAAAGACTAAAATTTTACATTCTCACTATGACAGTGATAGTAACGAGACTCATTTAAAAGAGATTGCAGCCTGATTTGCAAACTCCTTTCCTGGCCTGTCTTTATCTCCAGTAACATTATTAAATAGAAGATAAACTTTAATAATATTTAATCATTGAAGAAGATAATATTAACACATCCCAAATGAACCACGAAACCGAAAAAACAACAGAAATTAAAAAGTTTTTAGTTGCATCTGGGACTCGAACCCAGGACCTCTACCTATCCGGGGTAACCGCTTAACCAACTAAGCTAATGAGACCAGTTCAATTTACGCCATTTACACCGATATCATACTCCAAGTTCAAGACTTGTTAATATTACCCCCCATTTTTATAAATCCCATATTATTGGCTGATATCCTTATGATGATTGCAAAGTTTCATCCCGAACTCAATTGCAATCGGAACAGAGTCTCGGATATACCTACCCGATTTTATTTATATGAGACATCTATTGACTTATTTTACAAGTCTGGAAAGAAATATTCAATTTATTTTTTATAACTTTTTTAATTTCTGTTGTTTTTTCGGTTTCGTGGTTCATTTGGGATGTGTTAATATTATCTTCTTCAATGATTAAATATTACAATGAGGTTTACAAACTTCAATAAGTTATGAAAAATAAATTGAATATTTAATAACTGCGATGCTAGCCGGAGCTAACAGAGAAACAGAATTAAAAAGAATTGCAAAGATTTTTATAGTCTTCCAGCCACGGTAAGGTTTGTGAATTATGATTAAAAAATCTGGATCCCAAAATCCTATCTTCGTCACTCAACCTTACCACTGAACAAGAATTAAATGTAAATGTTTATTAGGCAGTTCAAATTATATTATTTGGTATCAACTTCGTAATAATTCAATGAAAAAATATAAATATAAATTTAAAAAATATATATTAAAAAAACCTTATCGATTCCAAAGAAACATTTTAATAAATCATTTCAATACACACAGCTACATAAGATTATTATAATTAAAACATGCAATAAGACACATACAAAGTATAGAATATTAATATACAAGTGTAATCATTCCAGAGGTTATAAAAAACATGCAAAAGCAAATGTAGCAAAAACGTGTCAATCACTACTTGTTAGTGAAATGGTACTGTGGTGCAATGGAGAATTATTAGTCCTTTACCTAAGGTAATCGCTGTAGTTGTCCAGAGATTAATGAAAACAGTAGAACGGATTGATAAAGAACTCATTAAAGTTATTGAAACATAGTTAGTAATATAAATAGGCCTTATAAAAGATGATCCACAAAAAAAAGTAAAGCAGGACCCGAATACGGACCCTGAGGAAATTCAGAAAATTGATAATTTAAACCCAATTAAGAAATATTGGTTCGTTCATTGTTTATATCCTCGAAACTAATTTTAAAACTGCGGGTTACAATATATGATCAAAATCACGTTAAAAAAAACTACTATTTATATAATTTTATCAGCAATGCAATTAATAAGAAAAAATCCAATAGTGTTTATTGTATATACATTTTTTTTGTTAGCTTCTCAAATGTACATAAATCAAAATAAAACCAAATTTTTCCAATGTCTGCTTTGAAAATTTTGTTAGTTATAAATTCTGTAATCCAAAACATTAATTCCAAATCGAAAATAGTTAATCTTGAATCCAAAATTTTAACTGTATTTTAGTTATTTGTATTTTTAACCTCCGTTTAGAAGAATCCTGGGTTTTGCTAAGACAGTTGGATACATCCAATTTTTCTTTCTAGTCTGATTGCTGATAGCACCTGAAACATATTATTGAGCTATCAACTACCATGTTAACCTCCACCAGGGTTGTCTCAGGAGCCTATCTTTGATCAATAGACTTAATTACGTCTGGAAAATAACAAGAGATTAAGTAATGGCATCATACAAGACAACCAAAGCCTCAAAATTTTCAAAATTGTCTTTTTTCTCATTTTTCTTTGCCATTTTTTATATCATCACAATGCCCCGTTACTTTATATCATAATTCATAGACTCCAGTTCACACTTTATAATACAACCTGTTATAAAACCACTTTCCCTAATCATGATAATACCCCCAGTTCCACATAATTTAATTATTAATGAAATATATAGTAATGTTTGGAAAATCATCATTTGGCGTAAATTTATAAAAACTACTAATAATAATTTCATTATTTATATAATTATTTTAAAGAATAATCAATAAGTTTGCAACAAACCAATAATTTATAGTTCTCAGAATCTCGCAATTTATTATTTTTTTTTAATTCACCTCTTAACAAAATCTAAGTCTTTCATTTTATTCTAGGGGTTGGATATTGGTTTGGGTTTTCTTAAGAGGAGTCTTAACTGTCTTTGGATACCGTAGCATGAGTATCTGTTAGTTTTTGTAAATTTGCAAGATTTTGTAGATTTACAATATGATACCTCGTTTCGAGATAAGTAAATTCATTCTCCGCTCTAAATGAATTTTAATTTTAACAGTGTAGTTTTACGGGGTGGGTGGTTAGCCCTACGCCCAACCTTTCTCCTTCGTCGAGGCTTAGAACCGGCATCAGTATCAGGAAAACTTTTCTTAGTTGAGGGCGGAGTTAATCGCGTTGATCTTCACATCGTTCATTATATATTTCACAGTTTTGTCAGGGCTCGTTTGTGTAGTCCAGTCGGCAGGGGTTTTGCCATGCAAAAGGTGGGGTAATTTTTTGTATTTATAGAATACAACAAAAATTTACCCCACCTTTTGAAAATAAAATAAATTCCTTTTTATATCTCCACTGACTGGACTAATTCTCAGTTTTTACTTCGTGCGGCTCAGAAGCGAGGGGTCAAGCTCCACCCATTATTTAGTTGTGGAGAAAACTGACCGAACAACAAGTACCACCGCAAATTGTTAATATGTTAAGTACATGGTACAACCAACATGAAAACTTTATCAGATGGAATGATAGCCTATCAGAAGCAGCTCAATTAAAGTGCGGCGTTAGACAAGGAGGCTCAATGTCCCCAATACTGTTCAATGTATACATGGATGAACTTAGCAAAACTCTGAAGAAAACAAGAATCGGATGCCACATTGTTGGGGTATGTATGAACAATATCAGCTATGCAGATGACATGGTCATACTAGCCCCATCGGTAAGAGCAATGAGAAAACTTCTAGCAATATGCGAATAGTCACAATAATGCTAAAAAATCATCACTGCCGATTTTCAAAGCAAATATGGGTCCCGCTGTCATTCCGCCCATACGTCTCGGCGGAGCCAATCTTGAAATCTGCAGCGAAATCAAATACTTGGGGCGTATCATCACTGATGACCTAAACGATAAAAATGACATAGAACGCCAAAGAAGAGCGCTTTGCGTATGTGCCAACATGCTCGCCAGGAGATTTAATAGGTGCAGTCCTCCGGTAAAAAAACAACTATTCCAGACATACTGCATGAGCTTTTACACTAGCGAACTATGGACTAGATATACACAAGGCGTCATGGACACACTCCGAGTGCAATATAACCACGCTTACCACGTGATGCGCCTCAGAATAGCCGGGACGAGTCAGCGCTACCGGAGATCGAAAAACACTCTTGTCCAGGCCGTCGCTTAGTGGCAGGTGGCAGGGCGCGCCCCTACATCGTAGATGGATAATTTCCCTCAGGCCACTGTAGCATAAGTGTTAAATATGTTATTTTAATTTAATTTAATTTTTATTTATGTTTTTATATTATATTTCTACAGCGTGTAATTTTTTATTCTTAAAATGTATTCTTTTTATATGGCAGACAGAGTATTGCACTCACCGCTTTGTTCTGCTGATATAAAACATTATTATTATTATTAACACTGCAGTTTTGAAGGCGTTCCCGATGTCTATCGAACTGTCGTCTATGTCAACGTAGATTGCTTTACCATTCTACATGTGAGTCCAATCTATTAATGGCTCGACTATTGGAGAGGTCTGAATTCAATGTTGCTAAATAGATCACTTCCTATATCAATGTCGCTTGTTCAAAAGGGAAAATCATTTAATTCTTAAAAGAATGTTTCCTCATTAACCTTTTGGCTTTCACCGCTGCCCGTTTTTTTTACAATAACTCCGCACTGGAGGCCCTGATAGAAACAATTTCCCTCGAGGCCTATATCATATTTGGGGATACTGTGTGAAGAGTCTTTTAGAGGATAGAAAGGAGTGTACCTGGGTCTTGAAGAAACCCGTGTTGTAGGAGGGAGGAAACACAGAGGCCGGCAGATCATTCCACAGCCGAGCTGTTGAACACAAGAACGTTCTCATGTGACAAATTTCAACCATGTGGGAATATTGGGCGTGCGTTTGATGTGTTTCCCGACTGTGCACCGGTGCCGAAGGGATCAATGACGCTAGTTCTTCAGAGCATCTTTAAAATACCGGTAGAACAAGGACAGCATTCCCACCTGACGACTGTGCTCCAAAGATTGCAATCCGTTTGCTAAGATAGGCGAATCTATCAAACGGACCGCCCGTTTCTGCATAGAGACAAGAGCCCGTTAGTTTCTTCACTGATAAAGTGTAATTTCATAAACGTATTACGTAATGTTTGTGCTGTATTTTTGAGGAATTTTTTTTGCTGTATTATGGTTATCAAAAGCTGTTATAGAAATCATTTCTTATTTCCAGGGTGATTTCAAGCTCAATACGGAGCTAATAAGAAACTGTGAGAAGGGTGGCCGACCCCAGCGGGACACCTTCTTCTTACTGAGCAGCCATCTGAATGACAAGGGACACAACGTAGTCATGTACAATTTCACTGTTATAAGAGACACAGGACCAATAAGGGTAATTTATTATAATTCGAGTATGTTTCCTATTTCAATTTACTATGTTTTGTTTTTGAAATACGGTATTGTTGGTATTTAAATGAATGATCTCGAAAAAGTCAACGTCCTTCGCAATTTTCCGGAACAAAAAAGTCTCATGATATTTTCGATTTTCCCTTTTCGTGTGTAAAAATTCTTGGACAGGATTCTTATCAGGAAAAGATTTCTTCCAGAATTTTTTTTTTTTTTTTAAATCCCACATATCGGATAGTTCTCATAGTTTCCTTATTGTATAAATATTGGTGTAATCCATAGAATAAATATAAATACAAGATATGCCATGTGGGCGTGTTTGGTGATCTAAAAATCTGACCAACTTGGTTTTAAATTTCAAATACAGAACTCTGTTTCATCTGCATTGTGAAATTCTAATGAGATGGCGATATGCGATGTCAGACAGGTGTAAGAGACAGAGGGCGTGCTAAATGGGCTTGAACCAAAGGGTATCAAGTCAAAGACACACGGGCTTCTATTCATCTACCTAGTATTCTTTTTAATAAATTTTTTTTATATTAATACCCCACAAGAGTCCCAACTGCTCCCAACCGTCTGGAGTCAGTGAGACTATGGCATCCCCAATTGGGGAAAGTTGTGTGGATGAAGGTATTGATGAGGGGAAGGAGAAGGGGAAGAGGGAGGTGGGGAAATACCTGGCTATTCAGATCTGGTCACCAAACACGGCTAAAATCCATTTCAAGCAACTTTTCAATTCTGAATGGTGGTCTTTCACCAAGGCGATACTGAGAGTATCTTCCATTCTGTAATAATTTATAATTTAATAATTTATTTAATAACTTTATTTAATAAAGAAAATCATTATTTGTTTCCTAGGGTCGAATACGAGTACTAAAATGGGCCAAAGAACGATTTGAGCCATCTCTGAGTTACAATCAGGACAACGTTTGCAAATTCTTCTTCCCGATGGGTATTGTAAAGGATTTGCTGAAAGTTGATCCGAAATGCAACTTTAAGAAGGTAACTTTAACTCTAATGTTTCCTGTAAAATTCTCCCTTCAGTATGGGAAATATGGAAGCCAAGTTTTAAACCGGCTTCGAAGAGAGAATCTTTCAAAAATTTGACTGGTTTTCGCTAGATGCCGTTTGGAAATATCAATTCAGAAGTAGAAATAATAGTTATATTATTATCATATAAATTGGAAATCTTTCATCCTAAAATTTGAGATATTTCTGTGAATTTAGAAATTATATAATATATACGAGTATGATAAAAAACGTATATTTTCTTAGATTACAATATTTATAAATCTGTTGGTCCAGTCAAAACGCCCGATCGCTGAGCTCTGGCATCATAAAATTTATATGTCAACTATTATAATTGTTACTTTGCAGCATAAATTCTGGAAATTGAAACGGGGCTTTAAAATTTTCATTAATTTCTCTTAAAACAAGTTTAGTTACTTGAAAGACATTATATTGTTTGTTCTTTTTTTTTTAATTCATAGTTTTTTTTAAATGCTGAAAACTGGTTATAGAAAAAAACCTTTGAAGTTTTGACTTTTAGTTTGTTTTCCATTCGTAAAAGATACAGATTAACTTTATTATAAAATATGTTGTTGCTTTTTTATTTTTATTTGTTTCAAGGAAACGTACAGCGGGGAGTACGACGTCGACGAAATAGTCGACAGTTTTCTCGGAAAGCAATTTTTCTTTGGAAAATTTAAGTTCCGCTTCGAGTGGTTTACCAAAAAACAGATGACCCTTTGTGCTGATGCAATTATTGAAATACTACCAAAGAAAACATAACCAAAAGACGCTTGAGAAAATATTTACCTAAAATAGTATTGTACTAGAAAAATCCACATTATAAAAAACAGTATTACAAATAAATAAATAAAAAACTTAAAAAGATGCACAAAAAATTATTTTTTAAATATTTATTAAATCTCCGATCCTTGTACTGTAAGTACTATATTTAAAATATATAATGTTATGGTTTAAAAAGAACCTTATCATAGAAAAACTTATGAGGGTGGTCAATTTTTACAAAAAAGGATTGTTTTTTTTCCTACACCGCACAAGTGTTCCAACTGCCTGAAGTGAGAAACCAATTGAATAATGGTAATGTAAGAAGCTGGAGGTAGTGGGGGAAAGGAAAGAGAAGAAGAAAAATATGGAAAAAAGGATTAAGATGGTACTTTTATGTAATTCTTCGTACCATAATGACCCTTTGCTGTGAAATGCACACTCGTTGGCAGTCAGCGAGCGAGAGGTTCAACTAATTCTATGGCAACGATCCATAGCGCATTATTTATATAACCTTTGTAAAAATTCATTAAACCAGTGTCAGAGACTTCTTTAAAAAATATATATAGATTGACGTAAAATCACTACGTTTTTAATTATTATTTTTTAAATAAATCCAATTTAATGATCTCGTTATTAAGTTCCCCAAGAATTTTAGTTATTTATTATTGTGACAGCTGTTTCTACGTCCAAATCCATTTTCAAACTGCGGTTAAGCCACGTTGAGACGACTTAGTTATAAGATTTTAATTACCACCACCCAAGTTTTATTTGGGTTGAAACAGCTGTCACAATGATAATAAAAAACAAATAATACTTGCAGAACTTATTCATGATATTATTAAGATTGGTTTACTGAAAAATTTTCACAAAGGAAGTTTTACGAATTAACTGCGATAACAATTAATAAAATCAATATCGTTAGTACTTGTAAGGATTTTTTTTAACGTTTTTCTTACTTTATATTATTGTGTCGGACGCCTTGCCGCCTCTTTGATCGATAAATATTGTTGTAATTTGTAAGGGAGTCGGATCGAATAATAAATATTGTTTTGCTGTTTGTAAACGATTCCGACTCCCGACGCTTTTGTTAATGTATGTAACGTGCGGTCTGACGAGCGTGTTCTCACAGACCGCTCAGACTTAAATGGCTTGAATAAATACGTTAGAGCAGCTCGGCGGTGGGATAGAGAAAGACTTGTCGAATATGGGCAGGGCACGGGGGGTCTGCGCGCAGTAGACCGCCTTAAGTAGCCTGCGAAAACCAGTTTGAGGAAGTTAGCCTTGGACCGCCTGCTTGACTTGACGCCTTCTTTCTCTACTGCTCGCTCTACTTCCCATCTACTCGCCTTCTTTCATTCTGACTACCGTTTAACTTGGACCCCTCATCGGACTACTGCCTCGGACTGGACCCAAATAAGCAACGTCACACGTACAAGGCCCGCAAAAGTCGTAAATAAGGGTCTTGTCGCTAGAACCGTTCCTCCTTGCAGAGGGAACGGTAGGGAGTGCCACCTCCCCTCCCAGCCCCTCTCCGCAGATTGGGATCAGCCGCCTCATACAGTTCGTTTGTGTGCCAGATTACGTCTGGTACATAAGCTGGTTAATGTCTTTCTTGTGGTACGTTTATAGTATAACAACACTTTGTTCAGGCTTTGTTTATACTTTATTTATACTCGGTTTATACTTTGTTAACACTTTGCATGTTATTTATTAAAAAATTTAATCCAGCAGGAGTGGGTGGATAGTGCAAACCCAATCTGCTACATTGCATGAGAAATAGATACATATGTACAATTTATTATCTACAAAAAAATGTATTATAAAAAAAAATCAAATAAAAAAATATACTACTATTCAATTTATTTTAATAACTTATTGAAGCTTATATACCTCATTGTTATATTTAATCATTGAAGAAGATAATATTAACCAATCCTAAATAAAATACGAAATCGAAAAAAACCACAGAAAATAAAAGGCGTCAGTCGCATCTGCGAATCGATGAAGATGGCGTAAGTCTCATTAGCTCAGTCGGTAGAGCGGTTGTCCCAGTAAGACTGATGTCCTGGGTTCGATTCCTAGATGTGACTGAAATTTTTTTTAGGTTTCATGATCCATGAATTAATGGGCACATTTAATAGTTAAATAAAGTCATTAAGAGTACGAACAAAAAAAAATAAGAAATTACGCGGTTATCTCACCTAACATTATTAAACTTTTTATTATTTAAAAAAAAAATAATAGTAATGATATAAAATTCCCGGAGAATATAATATTAACAAATCCTAAATGAAACACGAAACAGACAAAAAAACACGAATAATAAAAAGATATCAGTCGCATTTGGGCATCGAACTCAGAACCGCTGTCTTATCCGGACAGCCGCTCTACCGACTGAGCTAATAAGACCAATAATATGGGATTTCAAATGGGGATAATATTGACAAGTCTTGAATTTGAGGTATGATATCGATGAAGATGGCGGAAAATGAACTGGTCTCATTAGCTCAGTTTAGCTTTTTATTTTCTGTGGTTTTTTTTTTCGATTTCTCGTTTGATTTTCGTGATTTGTTAATATTATCTTATTCAATAATTAAATATACTACATTTACACTTTGTTTATACTATGTTTATACATTATTTATACTTGTTTTATACTTTGTTTACGATTTGTTTATACATTGTTTTTAATGCTTTTATACTTTGTTTATACATTGTTTTTAATGCTTTTATACTTTGTTTATACATTGTACATTTTTTTTTAATGCTTTTATACTTTGTTCTTACATTTAAGATATTATGTATAATGTCTCATCTTATATAAGCTTTAAAAAAATACTTGTGTAAGTTCTCCAAGTTCTACGGAGAGATTGGGATTACATAGTACGAGTATGTAGGTATGTAAATATCGGTCAAATCATGGCCTTGTTGATTGACAGTGTGTGTATAGGCGATGACTTCCTACGCGTCATAGGATACAAGGCAGACAGGGGACAACGCGCTGACTTGATATTATCAGATTTGTGCTGGCGCTAAGTGTTTTCAGAAATGATTTCGAACTGAGATAATAATTATAATGTTTATTTATTTGAAACATACATTATTTAACAAAACAATTTAAGAAAACTTTGACTGCCCAACTAGGAACAAATCTCGTTTTAGGACAATCAAATTTACAAGTTTAGTTCATATTAAGTGCCATTATACAAAAACGGGAAGGAAAAAAACTAGTATTGACATAGTATGGTAATATAATATATCTAGAAAAAAGTTTAAAAATTAAGTATATATGTTTGATAGGTACTGGTTGGTGCTATGAGGAAAAAAATGCTTTTAAAATTGAGTACTAAAAGAAAGACAATATAATAAAAAATATAATATCGATCGTTCAATCGTTCTGAATATCGTTCATTTGATAATTTGATCGTTCTGCTCCTAGAGGCTTTTTCGAATATATTTAAAAACAGAAAATTTGTAAATGAATTAAAAATTTCTTCGTAATCACCATTTTATTAATATATACATATCAACATGTTTCGAAAGCGATGCTTTCCTCATCAGGAATAAACAGAATATATATAATAATAATGTATTCTGTATAGCCTGATGAGGAAATCATCGCTTACGAAACATTTTGATATGTATATATTAATAAAGTGGTGAATACAAAGTAATTTTTAATTAATGTATTAACAATGACGCCACAAAGTAAATATCAATTTTTTAAAGAAATTACAGAAAATGGTGTTTGTCGGGGTATTTAATACTCAGAATTTGTTAGTAAGCTATTCCAAACCTTGTTTTAATTTGAAACATGTACGACCCTTGGTGAATCCTGGCCGCCTCCGGGAAACTTTCTTTTTGTTAATGTTTGAATGTGAATGTGAACACCGCACAAAAGTCCCAACTGCCACAGTCAATGGGACTATGTCATCCCCAATTGGAATATGTTGTGAGGCTGAAGAGAGTAGGAGATGGGAAAGAGGAAGGTTGGGATTTTTTTTTTAAATATCGAAGGTAATATTAACAAATCTCAAATGAAATATGAAACATAAAAAAACACAGAAAAAAAATGACGATCGCAAATGGGACTCGAATCTAGGACCTCTCGGTCTATCCGGGACCAACGCTCGAACCAATTGAGCTAATGCCGTCTTATTGCTTTCCGTCATTTGTATAGATATCATACTTCAATTTAAAGACTGCTAATGTCATATTCAATTAATTCCCATATATTTTAGCATTGGCGTTAGCTCAATTGATTGAGTGCTGGTCCCGGATAGATCGAGAGGTCCTGGGTTTTTACCTTTTTTTTATTTTCAGTGTCTTTTCTTTTTCATATTTCATCTGGATTTTTTATAATCTTCAATAAGTTATTCCAACGAATACTGAAGTTAAGAATTGCCTGACTATTCAGATCTGGTAACCAAAACACGGCTAAAGTAATTTCCAAATTTCCAGCAACGTTTCGATTATGAATGAATTCTTTCACCAGGGCGGTACTAAAAGTATCTACCACTCGGGACTACTACTACGACCACTCTGTTAAATGCGAATGTTCCCGTTCAGTTTTCAAATCTTATCGCTAAGTCATTTTGAGCAAAGTTTATTTGAAGTGGTATTTTAACATGGTGGTTAAAAGAATTAATAATATGATAAACAAAATAAACAAGACAAATTTCTGTTTAAAAATTAATTTAGTCAAAAAATTTGTTAACCTTTCTTTATATCACAATCATTCTACATCAAGAAATTGTTTCTTTTTCACGATTTCATACTTTTTGGTTGCAACCTACCTTTGGCTATACGTATGACTTCCGTTGTCATTTTTTTAGCGGGATACATAACGCAAGACCATGCATCCTCATGCTGCCTGCACTAAAGCTGTGAAATTTCATGTGAAAATATCAACCAGAAAGAAAAAATGTTGTTTTAATTATTTTTTTTATTGTACATACAGTTATACAATATAATAATTACATTGTTAAATTAACACACGATAAATCAATTAAGTTTAATGTATTCTATTTCTTGGCAGTCAGTTGTTTCCATTGCTTCTGAAGATTTCTACCTATATGAACGTGATTTTGATTATAAAATGCACGGTAGATGTCATGTTCACTTTTGGAAAATGATTCAATTTTTAACATAGCGAATGCCCAGTTTGATTTGGTGAAAAAAAAAAGAAAAGAAAAACTTTTTAAACTCCGCAGTGACAGACAGAAATGATGAAACGATCCGTAATTTTGTTTTTCTGACTCTTACATAACCCGACTCAAATATTTGATTCACTTGATAGTTTAATTGTCTTATCAACAACAAAAAACATTTTTAAATTGAATAACGATAATTATTATTAAATTTTAAAAACTTTTAATAAAAATTACATAATGCCCTTCCAAATAAAATTAAAAAAGACCACGGAGGTAAAAGCGTTTAAAAACAACATTTTGAGGAAACTATAAAAATTCTGATGAAAACGTAAGTTGGCCATAGCTAGGCAGCCAGGCTGCTTCAGATCTTATAATTTGCATGAAAACGTATTCAAGCAAACGCACTAAGCTGTCAGATATCGTTGACTGCGGGAGTCAGTCGATGGCGATAGGCAACCATGGCTGCTTGCAACCAAGTGGAAATGTATATAGCTAATATGTTGAAATGTATATGGCTGCCGAGGCTGGCCGCGCACCACGCAGCTAGACTGCGGCGGCCAATAGATCTTCAAATTGTATTCAAGGGAACGCACTGGGCAGCCAGATATCGTGGCTGCGGGAACCAGTCGAAACATGGCGATGGGCAGCCATGGCTGCTTGCAGCCAAATGCGACGTATGGAAATGTATGTGACTGCCGAGGCTGGCCGCGCACTAGGCTGCCTTGCTCCGGCAGCCTGGCTGCCTAGCACGCGGTCAGCCTGACACAACAACCTACACTCCACTTCGGAACAGGACCCTAGTGAGGAGGACTGTGAATATAAAATTTTTTAATTATTATAATTTCTTCAAAAGCTTGATAACTTTGTGTCATCATTATTAATTATATAATTGAAAATACACTTTGTATATACCACTTTACTTAAAATATATAAATATTTCTACATGTTTCGATAGCAATGCTATCATCATGCTATCATGCTATCGTGTTTTGTATTTGGACTGGGAATGAAAGACAACTAAATATTTTTCTAAATTTTGTAAATAAAATCCATAAAAAAATTAAATTCACCATAGAAATAGGACAAAATTTTAACATAAACTTCTTAGACTTAAATATTTCTATTGTTAATAATAAATTTGAATTTAATATATATCGTAAAGATACTTATACAGATATTGTTATACATAATACTTCTAATCATCCATTTTCTCAAAAATTATCAGCTTTTCATTCTATGCTTAGTAGATTAGTTAATATACCATTATCAAATAATAATTTTAACAAAGAATTAAATATAATTAAACAGATTGCAATAAATAATGGTTATAGTACTAAATTAATAAACAATATGTTAAACAAAAAGCTTAAGAATTTTTTTTTAAATCTTATGTATATCCACAAATAACTGATGTTAATAAACAATGGAGAAAAATATTATTTTTAAATAACAATACCGCAAATTTAATAATTAAAAACTTGCCAAATACTATCCAACCAGCTTTTTATACCAATAATAAATTAAAAAAATACATTTTAAATAACAAAGATAAAGATAATATTTTGAATAAATCAGGAGTATATAAATTGATTTGTAATGATTGCAACTATTTTTACATCGGAAAGACTTGTAGAAATTTCACTATTAGGGTTAAGGAACACCTAAGATGTTTAAATAATAACAACTATTCTGAATTTGCAAATCATATTTTTTTTATTTGATATAAATAAAGGTTTAAAAGTTTTACATACAAATACAACTGGTTTACAATTAGATAAATTTGAAATTTTAGAAATAAGAAAAAGTGTTAATAGCGAATTAAATTTAATAAATAATCAAATATTTTTTTAAAATAGCTATCTCTTAAATTTATTTTCATATTAATATTAATAATGATAATTTTTATTTATATTTCTAATTTAAATGTATTATTCAATGTTTTATAATTATTTTGTCATTAACATTTTTAATCTGTTACTTACCTACTTTAATTCATTTTTGTTTATGCTCATATTTTGTATATTCTTAAATTATTGTTTTAAATTTTTTATCATTTTTCTATACTTGAAATTATTTTTTTGTATTCATTTATTCCTGAAGATGGAAGCATTGCTATCGAAACATGTAGAAATATTTATATATTTTAAGTAAAGTGGTATATACAAAGTGTATTTTCAATTATATACTTTAATTATTCTTTAAATGTAACAAATAAATGGTCATTAGTAATAAAAATAAATATAAAAGTAAAAAGTCAAAGGGTGTAGGATGTCATTCGTGGCAGAGTTGTTAGCTCCTTGGCTCTGAAACCAGCGGTCATGGGTTTGAATCCCGGAGTTGAATTTAAAAAAGTAATAATAATATCCAATATGTACTCGTACATGCAGATTATTCTAAAAATAACCAAAACAAAATATTTGCACCGCGTTCCCGAGTTGCAGATTATTGTGTCGTCCTGGTGTCATCGTACGAATCTAAACCTGCTCATTGACTGAGAATAGAAATTAGTTTCGCAGGATGGTTTGCATGATTTTTTAAAGAATATGATAGAAGATTCCACTTATCTTAGCTGCATCCTGTCCCTGGAAGGTCCAGTATTTATTTCATTTGATACAGTCTGTACAATGATCAGCATGAATGGGACTGCTCAGTTATATGCATCAAATTGATTAAAGGATACACAATATTATTGTGGTATTAACCGCATAGGGCGGCCATACGTCTCGATTAATATATCTTTACAAATGTCGGGTATTCGATGCAATGAGTAATGGTTAAAATGCAGACTTGCGTTCCTTGTATTATTTACTGCGGAAAGTGATTGGGCGAAGCGGCAAATATGAAAAAATAATATTCAGCCAGCGTTCTACGCAAATAATAATAGGGATAAATAATAAACAATAGGGATAGGCCGATGCTGTTTTTAGATTATTTAAAAGTTTTATACATGGTGTCTGGAAACTAGCGGTACAAGCGGCAAACTGATGAATCTACATCACTTGGAGGCAACTTGGAGATTTCGTTTATTTTTTTTTACCTTTTACGCCAACTAAAAGGTTGGAATAAATTTAGAACCGGGTCTGCGCTTCGGCGTATTTTAAAAGATAATAAACAGCTGATGGTAACCCGACCGAATAATTAGAATTTGACCACAAAAAATTTCAAAATCGGACTCGAATTACTCGAAAACGAAAGCTCAAAACAAAAAGTTATCCAGATTTTCAGAATAAGCAAATACATTGTGGATTGACATGATGTATTAAATAACAAGACACTTTGTTTTTAACCCACTTTTATTTTTTATTTGTCGACTAGTTTCGATTCTGCCGAATCGTCTTCAGGACATAGAACATACTAATTAAATAACAGGACTGTGTTGTATATATAGGGTAAAAATGGGGAAAGAGAGAAACAATATAACAATAAAAACATACAATACCAAATACCTAATTACATGACAAAGAAGGTAACAGTCAATTACGGTGGTGGCTTGTTTGAGGAGAGGGAGAGTTGGAGGGGAACGGAAATACGTCTAAAATGGAACTACAAGTTACATTTTTTTGGTTATTTAGTAGACGGCTATTATTATTTTTCGCAGATTTTTTTTAATTTCAAGGGTTTCTAAGTTGTTTAGCCGTAGGCCTATTCCATTTTTGTGCAGAATATTTATTCCCGTAGTTTGGTCAAAAGAGTGATTAGAACTTATCAAATGTTCCGCAAATTCCGAAAAACCTACACCCTATGTGTTCTTTGATTCTAACATTAAAATTATGGGCGGTTTTACCTATATAAAAGGAAGGACAATCATCACATATGAGTTTATAAATGCCAGAGTGGCTTAAATTATTTTCTTTATATTTACAGTTAATTAAAAATTTTCCTAAGTTGTTATTCGTATAATATGCAGGTTTTATTTCAGAAGGAAATTTAGTAGTACTGAGCGATGAAAATTGTTAATATATAGAATTCGGCGTGTTGATTATTATTATTGTTTTTAGAAGTAGGCGTGCAGTTATACAATTTTTTTTTGTGGATAGACGTCGTATTTTTTTGTTAAGGATTCTATCAATAAAATTATTGTCTTATCCATTATTTGGAGCAATAGATTTTATAGGTGATAACTCTTCAGCAAATTTTTAATCGGATAATGGAACGGTGACAAGTCTGTGGACCATGGAGTGGTGGCAGGGTGGTTCGAGGAATTATGGATCACTGTGTCTGTAAAGGTGGGTTTTCTGTAGATATTGAAATTGAATTTATTATTTATATACAGTGAGGTCAAGGAAGTTTAAGCTATAATTAGTGCCTATTTCTAATGTAAACTGGATTTGCTTATGGAACGAATTTAGGAGAGATGAGAAGGAGTTAAATTGACGACGTCAACTTCTTATCTCTCCTAATACAATCTTTTCAATTCTCTCCCTAGTGACATCAGAAATGCGCAAAACAAAAGTTATTTTAAAGGATATAATAGATTTTATACTTTTAAATTAGAATACTTTTGAATTTAAAAAAAAAATTAAATTGTCTATTAATCTACGTGTCATCTAAATATCTTAGCTGGACAACCACCCTGTAAAAGGGAATTTACTGTATACGATAGTACGAGCATACATAAAACCATTATAAAATCTTATTTGAACAATATTGTCGGTAGAATTCTAAGCTAGCAGTCGTAGAGATCGAGTTCGATACCAAGAAAATAACTGCCTTTCAATATTAACAAGTTATGCTTAGTGATGGTCTGTACCTTCCTACAACAAAGAAAATAATATATAGAGATGCCATAACACGCAAGGGGAAGAAACCAACATTAGGGGAAGAGCTATCAATTTAAGTAAAATAGCAAATTAGCAAAAAAGTTTGGCTTGTTTACAAAAACCGATTATTTTGTTATAGTATTTAGTTTTACCGTTTTTAAAAATATTTTTTAATTTGCTTCCCGCTGTCAAAATCACTAGAAACAAACGTGGATAGCAGTGAACTAGGCTGGTGCCAAAATGGTACATAGGGCAACTCTACCTAATATAAACCTCGGAATCAAAATAGTATTAGGTTCTAGCTAATACTATGTTATATGATTATTATATTTTTTACAAATTTTTCAAAGTTACATAGTTGTGAACTCCTGCTTGTTTTTTGGGTGCCATAATTGATTTGACAACGAAATTAATGCCTTGTGACGACTATTACTATCTCTAAACAAAGAAACATTCATTTGAAAATTTTATTTCATCCCAAACATTCATTTTTTTTCAAAATATATCTAAATAATAAAGTTCTTAAGTAGGTTCCTACTTGTGTTTTCCATTTTGAAAATATTTTACTCAAAAAACAGTTCTTCTTTTGAATATATAAACTGTGTCTAACCAGAGTGGTATATCTATGGGCTGACCTAAATACAACATGGCGGGTTCAATGTTTTTCATACTAATTTTAAAACGTTATAGCAACAGTTTTACCTATTGTATTTCGTGCAAACTCTCTAAAACTTCCCGGCACTAATAAGGACAAACTGTGCTATTTTCAGCGAAACCGGTCGAATAATTTTCGAGAAAATCGAAGACACACAGACAGACATTCGTTTGTATATATAGAGATTTAATTTAACTAATCGTAGTCCCTGATGCTTCACGATCTCTCGTGGTCACCGTAAACCTCAGCCATCCACTGGAATCAAATTAACATCGCAGATCAAATATCAACTCGGGGATACATTTCAGTGATATGCGCGCGCATATCGCTATCATCTCGTCCCAACCCGACCCCGGCTTCCGTTTCATAATTAAACTCCGTCAAACGTTCAAAATTCAGACCGAATACAATATTTACTGCGATGACTGGAGACAAGGGACCCTAACTGAGACTTGTCGATAAGTCAGCAGATAAAATCGCGTCCTATCTCTTGACCTATGAACTCGGAATCGTCGAGCTCACAAGGAATATGGTCACTAGCTGTTGGACAACGAGCCAGTTCGCATGTTAAAGTCAATATGTGCCGTGAAAATCTAGTGGAAAACTAATTTTAAGTGTTTTTTTAAGATATAGTTATATAAGTTCAGTGAACAATGTGTAAATTAAAAACAGTACCGACTTTAAGTGCGTTTTTGATATTTTCGATGATTTTGGAAATCACTTATGGAAGTGAGTATTTTTTTTTTGTAATAGATTACAAAATTTAACTCTATGACACAATAATTAATCAGAAAAATGGTATTTGGGGCAACCGGAATATGATTCCTTCCGATATCCGAACGTTTTACCTAGCCACTGAGCTATCGCTAATGAGCCACACGGTTGACATTTGTCACATGAGAAAGGGTCGCTTCTACGACTCGTTCTTGTGTTCAACAACTCGGCTGTGGAATGATCTACCAGCCTGTGTTTCCTCCATCATACAACATGGGTATCTTTAAGACCCAAGATCACTCCTTCCTATCCTCGATAAAAGACGCTCCACACAGCATCCCCAATGATGGTGTAGGCCTCGAGAGAAATAATTTCCCCCAGGGCCTCCTGTGTGGAGTTACTGTTAAAAAATAAATAAATAAATCGCATTAACTTTTAAATTGGGTTGATTATCGCGAGTTCAAATCTAAGTCGCAAGAATGTGCTTTTTCTATTACGAATGATTTATTTTTTATCTTTACTGTATAAGTATTTAAGAATATAAATAATACATATCTAACTACTCACATTCGCTTTTTTAATTTTATACAAAATTGGGAGCCCACATATTAATTCTAAAATGCAGCAAAAATGCTCGGGAATCGAACCCACAAACTCCCCACTCATAATCGAACGTAGTAGGTATAAGTTCCGTTATTCAAGTTTTCAGCTTAATCAAAATACCCAACTGATATTTAGAGTAACTAACTAACTCGTTCTTGGCACACACTCCTTGGTTCATTCACATTCATACATCGTCTCATACATACCCTTCTGTTATTCTGAGTCTTGACAAGCCGACTCAAGTATTTGTGCCATGTCTTCCTCGGGCGCCTCGGCTTCTTTTTCTTTTCACATTAGCGTCATATATTCTCCCAACACTACATGCCCAAACCATCAAAGTGTCCGCTTCTTAATCTTACTCATCACGCTTACATCAGCCTTACATTCTTTGCGAATCTCAATATTTTTCAAACGGTCATATACTTTTTTTAAGTTTTCGTTAAATGCTTCGTTTATCAGTGGCGTGCATTTATTTTTATTTATTTTTTTATTCATAAAATACATGATATTTAATGGAAACATTTACATGGAGTAGATACATTAGATCACCACACTAGGCGGCTGCCTGTTTCATGGTGACCAATGGAGTATAGTTACTTTGTATGAAGTCTAGTGTAAACATATGGATTTAGTATATAAACATGCTGAAAATTGGAAAAATTTTAAAGAAAATAGAAGATCGAAAAGAAAAAAAGACATGCGTAAGGATTAGATCTTAAAAATATACATAACCTTATATTTTTATTTTTTTTATATATGTGCATACATTCACACATGTGCATATAGGTGCATACATAGATACACACGTAAACATATACGCACACATATATACACATATGTACACACATATACAAACACCCTTACGCATTGCTCTATGACCAAGGGTATGCTGCAGTCTTTTCGATTGTAATTGCATTACTTTGCATATTTTTATGACCAGGAAAAACACCGTATTTAATATGATCTTCTATTGACATTTATGCTGGGTTGACAAATTTCACTCAATACGTCATCATAAAATGGTCCAGAACCATTTTCAATGTAGGCACAGCTTTTCAGCCTTTATGGACTGAATGCCACTGTCGTTTATAGATTTTCATTAAACCATTAAAAAAATGGTTAAGCCCGATTTAACAGTCAGCCCCGAAGATACACACTCTGTAGTTTGCTAACGAAAGAAATGTTAGGAATGATTTATCTTTATCCTGATTTTACTTACTATTAATAATAATATTGAATTACAATTGTTAGTAAAATTAAAATTGAATTGCAATACTGATTTATAAAATTTACTTAAAATCATAATTTACCGCCCTTGATACCCCAAAAATTGTATATATGCCATAGTTTGATGAAAAATTGTACCAGTCTGAAGGCCGTGATGGGCTGAAACATGTCAGGTCAACAAAATAAAGAAGTGGATTTTTTTTAATTGTTTTAATCAATGGAATTCCACCAATGTCAGCATTAAAAATGGAGATATTTAAAAAAAGTAATTTAATTTATAAAATTAATGTAATATTATCAATCAACTAAAGGGGTGCCCAGTCCCACCGAACATACATTACATAGATGGATAAGACATCGCACATCCGTGTTTTGACAAACCACGACCTTTGTAACTCGCCGATGCATACATTTCTTATTTAAAGATTAAAGTCTCAATCAGAGTTTCGTCAGTAATTAACTGTACGAAGAATTCATTTTAAACTGTTATACTTATTTGACTATTTTTTAAGAGTCTCTTCTCTATGATAACGAATATAAAACTATGTTTTATGTCAAATTCAGGACTAAATAAAACAAGCATCAATCTATCATTAATTATTTTTGTGTTTAATTCCATTATTATTATTCTATTTTATTTTTTTTTAAAGTAAATCAAATTTAATAATATTGTTTTGAAGAGTTTTATCCACTGTCAACATTTGTTACTTAATTTTTTTTTTTGTTATCGTTTTCGACACATCCGTGTCATTCACTAGCATTCTTAAAACTAACTTAAATTACACGAGTACAGAAATAATTAGAATTATTAGGTGAGGGTAATAGGAGTTGTGATAACAAGGAAGCATGGTTAACAAAGGTGATTTACAGGGTGCTATTATTTTGTTTACAATTATTTGTTTTGTTTATTACTAAAGTTTATAAGGCGCGCAATTTAAAATATGTATTTATATTTGATTGTTTAAACTTAGTTTTTTCTTTATTGAAGCTATGGCCTGTCTCTAATAAGTGATTAGTACACTCGGAATAGTTGTTATTTCGTAAACAGGGGTCATGTTCTAGCAAATAAATTAAATTAAGTAACAAATGTTAGTGGATAAAACTTTTCAAATCAAAATGTCTAGAAATTGTTACATAGTTAATGACCAAGAAATACAACAAATTTAATAATTCTATTGTTAAGTTCTGTAAGTTTTTTAGTTTTTTTGTGACAGCTGTTTCCGCGTTCAAAGCCATTCATTAATTTTCTTAGAAGATGTATATAAATACAATGTTTCGTATCAATACGCGTAGGTTTTGTAAATCATAATACATATACTTGAAGGTATGATTCCTGAGAAAATGTCTCAGATTTTAAATGTGATTTGAAATGACCACATTATATCCTCTTATTAAGTAATGTCAACGTTTAATAGACAATCTGACTAAGGATTGGAAAATAACAGTTTAGGATGTTCATACACAGAACAAATAATGCATAGAGATACCCACCACTCTGAAACAACTACTAAATGTAAATACAATATCTACAGTTAATCTCAAAAAATATATCACTGCATGGATCAAAAGTAAGGTATTCATGATAAAACCAAACCAAACATAACCCAATGCATAAAATACTATACTTAATCGGTAGTCCCTTCTCTCTTTTTCCATGCTATATACTTCAATATTATCAAACTCAGTCGAAAGTATTTATAATTACGTGTTTTTTTAAAGGATTTGTCCACTGTAACCAAAACTAAAACAAAAAATGTATTTATCTTCAAATTCTATACCTAATTTACATTTATAAAACAAAACTAAAACATTAAGGTAAAACTAATCAATACACATTAATAATTGTACCACATTTAACACATCCACATGAACACCTCCTCAGCACAGATTCTCCTAGTGAGGTGGTCACGACACATATAACACTCCATTCACAGTATCACCTCTTCAAACCTGCCTTACATTCCACATTACAAAACACCATACAAAGCACCTTTATTATACTTAAAAAAACATATTATATAAAATGGTACGGAATAAAATATATATTTAAATAAATAATAATATAATAACACGCAGGGGGAAGAGACCAAAATATAGGGGTGAGGGCTCAGCTAGTAAGTAAAACAGGAAATAAGTAAAAAGATTCGGCTTGTTTTCAAAAACCGAATATTTTGAATATTAAACCGAGTTTGACCCTTTTTATATATTTTTTTTTAATTTGCTGATCGCAGTCAAAATCACGCGAAACAAACGTGAAATAGACTGGTGCCAAAATGAGTATCACGTGGCGTTTGCCTACAGTCGTCGAAAAGGCAAGTCTATCCATTCTGACGTCAGTGTGTTCATATAAAGATATGTTCTCAATTCAGAGTTATTCATAAAGAAGTAAACGTTTCGCGGTCTGACATTTAAATAAATGAACACAGGAAAATTGTTTTGAAACCACAATCAATTTATTTGTTTAATGCGAGCTAGGTTTCGTTTATACCTAGCTTCAAGCATGCATGTCCTGTATAGTACATACTCTTCTCAACCTTCCTCTTCACTATCTCCCGCCCTTCTCACTACCTTCAGCCTCACAACATACCCCAGTTACTTGTGCGGTATTCACATTAAAAATTAAATTAATTTATTCAATTTTCTTTTTTATAACTTATTGAAGTTTGTAAACCTCATTGTAATATTTTAATCATTGAAGAAGATAATATTTACACATCCCAAATGAACCACGAAACTGAAAAAACAAAAGAAAATAAAAAGATTTCAGTCGCATCTGGGACTCCAGACTTGTAAAATAAGTCAATAGATGTCTTATATGAATAAAAATCGGGTAGGTATATCCGAGACTCTATTCCGATTGCAATTGTGTTCGGGTAGAACTTTGCGATCATCATAAGGATAGATTTGGAGGATAATATTAACAAGTCTTGAACTTGAAGTATGATATCGTTGTAGATGGCGTAAATTGAACTGGTCTCATTAGCTAAGTTGGTTAAGCGGTTACCCCGGATAGGTAGAGTTCCTGGGTTCGAGTCCCAGATGCGACTGAAATCTTTTTAATTTCTGTTGTTTTTTCGGTTTCGTGGTTCATTTGGGATGTGTTAATATTATCTTCTTCAATGATTAACTTAATTTACTTTATCGATGTATGTATATATATATCGTATTGTAAAATTTTTGTGTACGGTGCCAGGGAAAATTTCTCCCTCTTCCTGTGTCAACTGTGGTTAGAGGTGAATAAATATGGAGATAATCTTCTCTTCCCTGTGATCGGGCTGCCTCTTGCTACTGTAGGGCTTTTATTTAGTTTTATTTCTCAAAGAATTGTAAACTGTGTCTTATGTACTAGCAGCACTTGCTGATAGAAATCTTATATTTAAGCCGGCTCACTAAGGTAATGGAGGGTATAAGACGGAATTTGGACGGAGACCGAGGGGGTCGATGCTGGAGGTCCAGCGGCCGAAGTTGGATATAGAGGGATTCGAGTTCGATTCTAATTTGGAGTAAAATGTTTTGGCTAAATCTATTATATGTTTTCGGAGTAGAGGAATTTATTACCGATGTATAATGAAATAAATGCTATAATAGTTTTGAAAAGTTTGAGAGACAATGGTTTGCACATTTGATATGAGTATGATGTGTCGGACTCGATTCCCACCGCAACGGAAAAATACCTTTATAACGGCATGGAGTTTTTAATTCTCACATAAATTGAGTTAATTATGTTTGCAAAATTAATAAAAAATACTTTGTATATACCACTGTTTAATATATAAATATCAACATGTTTCGGAAATGAAGTCTTCCCTCATTAGTATACTGTGTATCCTGATAAGGGAAACTTGTATTTTTTTACTGTGTATCCTGATGAGGGAAGCTTGTATTTGTATACTGTGTGACCTGATGAGGGAAGCTTGTATTTGTATACTGTGTGACCTGATGAGGGAAGCTTTTATTTGTATACTGTGTGACCTGATGAGGGGAGCTTGTATTTGTATACTGTGTATCCTGATGAGGGAAGCTTGTATTTGTATACTGTGTATCCTGATGAGGGAAGCTTGTATTTGTATACTTTGTGACCTGATGAGGGAAGCTTGTATTTGTATACTGTGTGACCTGATGAGGAAGCTTGTATTTTTTTATACTGTGTATCCTGATGAGGAAGCTTGTATTTGTATACTGTGTATCCTGATGAGGAAGCTTGTATTTGTATAATGTGTATAGGGAAGCTTGTATTTGTAACCTGATGAAGCTTGTATTGTATACCTGATCCTGATAAGGGAAGCTTGTATTTTTATACTGTGTATCCTGATGAGGGAAGCTTGTATTTGTATACTGTGTATCCTGATGAGGGAAGCTTGTATTTGTATACTGTGTGACCTGATGAGGGAAGCTTGTATTTTTATACTATGTATCCTGATGAGGGAAGCTTGTATTTGTATACTGTGTGACCTGATGAGGGAAGCTTGTATTTGTATGCTGTGTGACCTGATGAGGGAAGCTTGTATTTTTATACTGTGTGACCTGATGAGGGAAGCTTGTATTTGTATACTGTGTGACCTGATGAGGGAATCTTGTATTTGTATACTGTGCGTCCTGATGAGGGAATCTTGTATTTGTATACTGTATCCTGATGAGGGAAGCTTGTATTTGTATTCTGTGTGACCTGATGAGGGAAGCTTGTATTTGTATTCTGTGTGACCTGATGAGGGAAGCTTGTATTTGTATACTGTGTGACCTGATGAGGGAAGCTTGTATTTGTATACTGTGTATCCTGATGAGGGATATTTATATATTGAACAGTGGTGTATATAAAGTATTTTTTAAGTTAATTTTATTAATAACGACACCACAACGTAATTATACATTTATTGAAGAAAATTTAATTTGAACTTAAAAAATGTAATTTGAAAATTGAATTGATTTCTTGAATGCCTCGGGGGTGCTTTAATTTTCATAATTATATAATCAGCGTCATACAGAAATTTTAAAATAATTTTTAATATATATTTTCTTGATATGCTATCACATCCTAAAAAAAATATTTTTAGCAGAACTTGTCACAAAAGACATTAAAAAAGTCGTAGTGACTTTAAAATGTTCCCGAATTCACCACGTCTCTGTACATGATAATTTTATTTATTTAATGAATGACTCATAAACAAGCTGAAATTGTTACTTTAATTATACGATATATAGGTTTATGTGTTAATGTAATCATTACATTATAATGTATTATTAAATTAAAAACCATTCATAAATAATTTATTACTTGTGTTCTAGATTCCCTAATCGACCCATACATTTGTGGACAACCAGCTTGTACACGTAAGTATTTCATTTTGTTAAAACACTTAGATTGATTACTGTAGTATTAAGTCAAAATAATATTGCATGATTGTGTGTACGAGTAACTACTTTATCTCCTTAAAACAATTATTATTATTAGTGTAATTCTAAGAACTGTTATTTCATCATTCGTCACATAAAGAAACATGCGTGTGTTATTTGTGGACAGGACATTAAAATATACATTATTTGCTTCATAGCTCGTAACGCATATTTTGTAACTCATAATATTTATAAATTGTATTTCCTGATGACGCCAAGCTTTACAAGTGTAAAAGATTGTATCAGCTTACTATATGATTTAAACAGTGTAGCTTCCTATCGTCAAAAACCAATTATTTTAACATGTTTCAAAATTTCACCACACTGTATTATATATTTTTTTTTTTACGGACCAATGTCCAATTACACTGAATTCATAACACGAAATGAAATAAACAAGAGTTAGAGAAAAAGAACAACACATACATAATACAAAAGTGAAGCAATGACAAAAATATGCAATAACTTTGTTTACATCACTTTTATTTATACTTTTGCCGAGTGGGTTTCGCTACTACCGTAGCTTCTTCAGGGCAGTATACAGTTGTATAAATAAAAGTGATGTAAACAAAGTTATTGTTTTATTCACCGAGTTACCGCTTCATATGAAAATATACAAAAATATACATTTGAGAGAACATTCACGTCAAAGCCTAAAAAAGGTCCATGATTATAGACATTCTAAATGATAATCTTCGAGTTCTAATTTCGTAAAGCCCGACAAAAATCATTCAGACTTGTACCAAAAATATCAAGGCCCTGATTTGGGTTAACAAGTCTCGACATTCTGGACAGTGGAATGGTACCCATAATTAGTAGTGTCTATTGAGGAAAAACAATTCATTGTTTCTGAGTCTACGAATAGGAATGTTTAACTGAATGAGTTGCAACGAAGGAGGTGAATCAATAATACAATTAATTATTTTGAAAATGCAAATGAGTTCAAAGTCCCACCTACGCTTTTCTTATGTATAAATGTTTATGGTTTTTTCACTTTCAACATAGGAGTAATTGCATCTTTTCCAAACAAAAAAATTAAATAGTATTTAAAAACTTCACACATTGCAACAGTCTCAAATATTCGTGATCTTTGAATAACAGCTCAGGTATGGGGGCTCCATCGAAGCCAGAGTAAAGTTAGCCTTTCAGAAGCTGGGCGTATTGTACAGAGCCCGCAGATACTTTAATAGTACACAACTGCTGACCCTGTACAAATCGAAAGTGCGCCCCACTGTATAATTTGGCAGCCACCTCTGGTCGGGAGTCCCAAAATATCTGAAAAAACCATCGACTCTGTGCAGAAACGGGCGGTCCATTTGATACATTTGCCTATCTTAACAAATGGATTACAAAATTTGGAGCGCAGATGCCAGGTGGGAATACTGTCCTTGTTCTACCGGTATTTTAATGGAAGATGCCCTGAAGAACTAGCGTTATTGATCCCTTCGGCACCGGTGCATTGTCGGGAAACACACCAAACGCGCGGCCAACATTTGCACACGGTTGACATTTATCACATGAAAACGGGTCGCTTCTACGAGTCGTTCTTATGTTCAACAAGTCGGCTGTGGAATGATCTGACGCCCTCTGTGTTTCATTAAAAAAACCACAGATAATAAAAAGGTATCAGTCGCATTTGGGAATCGAACCCGGGACCTCTGTCTTACCGGGACAACCACTCTACCGACTGAGCTAATGAGACCAGTTCCCTTTACGCCATCTTCATCAATATCATATCTAAAATTAAAGACTTGTCAATATTATCTTCTATTTTAAATCCCATATTATTGGCCTCATTAGCTCAGTCGGTAGAGCGGTTGTCCCGGTAAAACAGAGGTCCCGGGTTCGATTCCCAAATGCGACTTATACCTTTTTATATTCTTTGTTTTTTTCTCGGTTTCGTGTTTCATTTAGGATTTGTTAATATTATTTTCTTCAATGATTAAATATTACAATGAGGTTTATAAACTTCAATAAGTTATTAAAAATGAAAATATACATATTATTAGATGAGGTTAGATTAGGTTTTCGGGCTGGTTTTTTTTTTCGTACGTAGTGAGTTTTTTATTTAGTAATACACAGTACATTTTGTTACAAATTATAAGGTTGATATATTAAAATTTACATTGTTAAAGTACCTATTACGTATGTCCATACAATATCTTATTAATTTTGTCTGGAGTGAGAATGCTTCTCAACTAATGTATGTTTGTGTGACTAATAATAATGAAAAGAAAGAAAGTGTGTGAAGAGATGATGTGGATTATATCGCTTTTAAAAAGTGTGTCGATTCATACATGTGCTGATTTATCCAGTCATCATTTTTTTTTATATTCTGTTATGAATTTAATTTATTTTATATTTTTTTGATATCTTGTGGAGACATCTTCAATTACTACCTAAATAAGAACTCCATAATGTTTTTCTGACTAGTCACGAATGATTTTTATTGTTGTTATATTAAATTTTGTTGTCATTTTTTTAAATAATTTTATTATGAATTTAATAATTTAACGTTTTTTATATTCTGTCTTATTGTCATAATATGATATATTGATGTATTATGTGGACATCTTCAATCACCACCTGAATAAGAACTACATAATGTTATATCTTTCTTATACTTGCCACCATGTTTTTTTATCTGATTATTTTGAATTTAATTTATTTATATTTTTATATCTTGTCTTATTTGGTATAGTATCGGCTATATATACAACTCAATAAATCTACAAATTGTTAACTTATAAAGTGAAAGTGTTTTCTAGAAGAAGTCAAAACTCTCCCAGGATTGTAGCACCGGTGATGATCTAATGGAAACTGTGTTTTATTTTCATCCAAATTATGTACATCAAAACATGTCCTTATTAGAATGATTTAGCATTTCTCTCATAATGTCCACATTAATAATCCAAAACTCTAAGGGCCGTTTTATAACCATCGGTTCGTAACGTTTGATACCACTTTTAACTAATATTTGGTCTACCGCCCGATTTAGCCGTTTTATAAACATTCGTCAGATTACCGGTCGTTTGTCAGTTTCCTACCCGATTATCGCTTATTTGAAACCGTGCACTAGTTTAATTAAAAAGGCAATATATAATTTGCATTTGTGTAATGGATTCCTTATTGAGCAGTTGCAGTAAAAAAAAGCAAATGGCAATTATTCAAGATTAAAAAAACGGACCGATAATGGTCCGTTAACGAAACGGTTCGTTAAGTAACAGAAATTTGGTAGTTCGTTTATAAAACTGGCCTTAAGCAGATTATTTCAAACTAATCCTGGTTGATAATTTTCAAATAAATAAATAATCAATAGCAATATTTGAAGAGAGATATACTCGTACATACATCCGCCATAGATAAAGCTTATCTAAGGGAGGCGATACAATTACTTATTTGGAAGATAAGGAACTAGTTATCTTTCAGTTTACACATTTGTTTAAAATATGAAAGTGGTTGATAAACATTTATATTGAACTCATTTTCGTAATTCAGGGTGATAATGAATCGATTGACATTCTAGTCTCCTTCAAAGAAAGTAATTTTCCCGTCAAACCTTCAATAAAGATATACAATGTAACACAGTGTGAGCAGCACAGCCACAGCGGAATCCATAGAATTTTTAATGTTTTTCTATCAGAAATTGAAGAATCAAATTGCACACATCAAGTAAATTAAAAAAAATAATAATAAGAATTTTTCTTTTCGTTAGCACGAAATTCTACATTTCATAGCCTTTGAATTATTTAAGATACTTTTTACTCGATTAGTGTGTTCGATTGTAGTATTGTAGTAATGTAAATAAAATTTTGGGGCACGTCGTCACTGATGATCTAAATGATGAAAATGACAGAACGCCAAAGAAGAGTACTGAGCGTGCGAGCCGACATGCTCGCCAGAAAATTCAACAGATGCAGTCCTCCGGTGAAAAACAATTATTCCAGACATATTGCATAAGCTTTTACACTAGTGAACTATGGGCAAGGTACACACAAGGCGTCGTGAATACACTCCAAGTACAGTATAACCACGCATACAGGGCGCCGTTCAGCCTCCCTTGGCGATGCAGCGCCTCACAGATGTTCGCAGAGGGAAGGGTGCATAGGTTCGCTGCTTTGATCCGCTATAGAGTAGCCGGAAGGAATCAGCGCTACCGGAGATAGGAAAGCACTCTTTTCCAGGCCGTCGCCCAGTGGCAGGGTGCGCCCCTACATTATAGATGGAGAATTTCCCTCAAGCCACCGTAGTGCAAGTGCTAAATATGTTCGCCTTTTTATTTTTATTTTTATTTTTAATTTATTTTTTATTCTATTTCCATATCATGTAATTTATTTAGAAGTATTATTTTATATTGCAGACAGAGTATTTCACTCACCGCTTTGTTCAGCTGAAATAACCACATTATTATTATTATTATTATCGTATTAAAGCATCTGGTATTCTTTCAGACGATTTAAATATGTGATTTTGAAGCATCCTAAACATCAATCATCGTAATATTAATTTAGTTGTTTATATTTCCAGCACCCAATAAGTTCAACTACCAAACCTCCATAATTTACCAGTATGAATACAAAGTGTCGGTCAGTACGTGGTTTGCCGGTTCCAGCAACAACCAGTCAACGTTGGATATTGATGCTAAGGTTTGTAATTCTACATTCTTGGCCCATAGCCGTGCCTTCTCCATTCAACAATATTGAATTCCCCTCAAACTAAATCAAATCATATTCACCTTTACATCTGTCTACATTCGAAACATAATTTTTTTTTTTTGCAAAACCAGATTCAAAAACTCAAACAGTTTCTTGAATATAAATTTATTTCCAGATACAACTAGAATTTATCACACAATGCGAGGGCTTAGTGAAAATCCTCTCCGCCAAGATGAAGGACCAGGATGATGAGTTTCCCCAGGAGAGGGAGGAGACATTGGCTAAAGAGCTAGGAACTTATCCTTTGAGGTAATTGAGTTAACATTTTTTCGACATGTTTGCAAGAACATATAAAACTAATGTGGGTATTTTTTAAAAATCACTTTATCTCACACACTTTTTATGATCACGTGTCTTTTCATGTTCTACGAGAAATATTTATTACTAAACATGACAGCTGTTTTGCCTGAAAGACGCTATAAAATTGTCCACCTCCTGATACCCGAAGGATTTTTTTTACTAGGCAAATATGATGCTGAGGTTGTTCACAGTTCAGCCAGTCGACAGCATCGGGATCAATGAGGAACGATTAAAATTTCTGATGGGGTTCGATAAAAGTTTGAATGTGATCATAACACACCGACATCTTGGAATAACAAGGTTCCATCTGACACAGCAATGTCATGCGATAATGTGCTTTAGAGAAAGAAACTTTAAGGCTCATTAATGCATAACATTGCCGTGTCAGGTAAAACCTTGTTGCTCCAAGGGATCGACACGTAATGTTAAAACAAGGGTTTTTTTTTAATTGTTTAAAGTAAATAAAATGAAATAATCATATTTTTAAGTTTTGCAAGTATTTCATTTTTTATTATTATTATAACGTCTGTTTTAGTGTTCAAAGTCATCTTCAGCTGTCAGAAAAATAAAAAACTAAAATACTTGCAGAACTTAATAATAACACTAATAAATTTCTCAGGTTTATAGTTATTTTGTGGCATCATTATTAATTTATCAATAAATTTGATTTATATTTTAATTTTTTTGGAATAACTTATTGAAACTTATAAACGTAATCGTAATATAGTTTTAATCATTGAAGATAATATTGACAACTCCCAAATCTAAACACGAAACCGAAAACACACAGAAAAGAAAAAGTAAACGGCAGCAACTGGGATTCAAACCCAAGACCTCATGGTCTATCCGGGGCCTGCGCTCTATGCCAACTGAGCTACAGCTAGCTCAATCCATCCCGTCATTTTTATTGGTATCATAAGAGTTGTTAATAGTATCTTCAATCATTAAAAATATATTACGATGAGGTTTATAAGCTTCAATAAGTTATTCCAAAAAAAAAAACAAAATTAATCCTATACTTTTAGAAAAAGTCAACAGATGTCCCATTTAAATAAAAATCGAATAGGTATATCCGAAACACTATCTAACAATTACAAATAGTAATCTTGTACTTATAAAAAGGTAGCAGCAAAAAAAAGGGAATTATTTGAGGATGTTATTGACAGTTGTTAGAAGTCGAAGTATGATGCCGATAAAAATGACAGGATGGATTGCGGTAGCCGTAGCTCGGTTGGAATAGAGCGCAGGTTCCAGATAGACCATTAGGTCCTGGGTTCGAATCCCAGCTGTTACTGTTATTTGTGTCTGTGTATTCTGTGTCTTTTCAGTTTCGTGTTTCGATGTTTGGAGTTGTTAATATTATCTTCAATGATAAAAAAAATTATTTATTTAATTCTTTTTTATTAGGAATTTCTAAGAATTAAACACAATAACAATTAGTAATACAATTGTAGCTATTATCAGAAAGTAATTCCGGCACTAAATGTACTGATTGTATTGGAGGGTAAAACTTTTTTTTTAAATTTACTTTTATTACTTCTTTCCAGATTTGCCTTCCACGATGGAGCCATCACTGAGGTCTGCCCGCAAGAAGGCGAGGGGGATTGGACCCTCAACTTCAAAAGAGGAGCTCTCTCTCTCTTCCAAAATACCATGGAGAGGTTTGATATTGATCATCATGGTATCGAGGTTAGTAAATTTAGTTTCTATTTCAAAACTGGCAAAAAACGCTAATTTTCATTTGTTCGAATTTTGCATCCGAAAACCAAACTAAAAAAATTATTTAGATCGCATTGTTTATTAGGATTGTAAAACCCCTAACAACTGGACTGCACATTCTTCATTGTCTTCTTGAAATAATTATAACATATTTCCGTTACTTGACATATTTCCTAATAAATTTCAGCGTGATATCCACGGCACCTGTGAGACAGAATACAAGATGAAAGGTCAGGAGAACACCAGCCTCATCGTAATGAAGAGGAAGGACCTCACGCTGTGCATCGACCGCTACAAGTACCTCTCCATCCTGCAGACTGTCAGATATAATTTCCTAAGCGTAAGTTTGGCCTCTATTTAATATTAAAACAATAATGATCAAACAATCTGATTTATTTAAAAAAAAACACACACACACATTAGAAAGTACTGTATTGCAGCAACAAAGATTTCCGAGCGAGTAAATTAGTAATATTGTGATATTTTTATTGTATAATATTAATTACATACAATGGGAACTTGTACCCGCTAAGCCACTGCAAGTAGCTTGTCAGCTGGAGTTTAGTTGAACAATATTATATAATACAACAATAATCATGCAAATATAGGGCAACAATAGAACAATATAGGTGCATGCATGTTGTGATCAATATACACTGGAAAAAATATGAAAAACCATCTGAAAAATAGCAAAACAGTTTTATTATAAAGATACTAGACTCCAATTACATAATATCGATTTTTAAAATATTATAAAAATATCAAAATATCAGAAAGTATTAAACAAATTGAGAAATAAAAAAAAAACAGTAGTACAGTTTTGTTACAGTGAGAATATGCTTAATATAATAGTAGCACATAACATAAATCATTTTAAAGATACCCGCAGCAATCAAGGAGACCATCGTATTTTTTCAATAGACAATGTAAGAAATATCAAAATAGCGTAAATACAGTAGATATCAAGGAGCTATACAATCAAGGAGATCGTCATATTTGTTATTGCGACAACCTTAAAGCATCCACACTTATTTTAGTATCTGTACAGGGTTTGCAACCATTGATACAACATTTGCAACTTTCTTCCAAATGTGTTGCCGGAATTTAATTTTTAAAATTTCATATCTTCAAAAAAAAATTTTAAATCTCATTTGAACCTTTATTATGAGCTGTCAACAGTTGTTCTGTTTTGTTGCTCATTATATTTATCAAAAACCAATTATTTTCTGTTATCTACTTAAAGAAAAGTGTTGTGTATCGTTCCTTGAGGATTCTTCTCCCCTCTGGTCATCCAGGAGCCAATTTTCGCAGCTGATTATCAGATATTTATACACTTTTCTACCTAGTCGTCACTAGTTCCATTTTTTATTTTTCTTTTGTATTTGTAAAGAATGGAGGATATTCCTGAAAAGGTCCATTCAGGACTCCCCAGAAAGCCTCCAGATCCCCCTCCTGACCTTCCAGATAATACGTCAGAAATTTCAGACAGTGAATCTGTCATAATAAAGTCCTTCAAAAAAAGAAAGTTTAGTGCATCTCCAAATATATCCGACACTCCTTCAATTTCACAGACCCCAGCCCCAGCAGAACTTCCAGCATCTCCTCCAACTAATTTCTACTCTGCTCATTCCCGTGGCCCATATATTGTGTACGCCCAAAAAACCGAGCAAGGAAAAACTATTCATCCTCTTGAGTTTGGTAAATTTCTAACAAACTCAAAAAATCTTTCCATCAAGCCTGGAGGTGTAAAAGCCGAGGGTCGTTTTCGAATCTCTGTTGAATTCCTCACAGGGTCAGCCGCCAATTCATTTATTAAAAATATTTACATTTCATCAAATTCCAAATTCAAGGCATACATTCCTACTTTTAATGTAACCCGTATGGGCTTGGTCAGAGGTATCTCGACCGATCTTTCCATCCCAGAAATTTTATCCTCCCTTACAACTCCTCAACATTTCGGCAATCCCATAAAAGCCAGAAGACTAAATTACAAGGACTCTTCTGAGGGCACAATTTCCTGGGAACCCTCCCAATCTGTCGTGATCACCTTTGAAGGGCAGTCTCTTCCCTCGCATATATATTTATTTTTTAATTCATTACCGGTTGAAATTTACACTTACAATGTTTTAATTGCTGCCGTTTTGGTCACACCAAAGCTGCATGCAGATCTCCGCCCAGATGTTTCAAATGTGGTGAAAGCCACACAGCTGACCAATGCCCTTCTTCAGCCCAACCCAAATGTTTCTACTGTTTAGGCTCTCATACAGCCATCAACTATTCTTGCCCAGAACAATCCCGCCAAAAAAATATTAAATTATCGATGTCTTCTCAGAACTTATCTTTTCTGCAGGCATCTAAATTATTCCCTCCTGTCAAGAAATCATTTGCTGAGGCTTTATCCAGCAACCCTACATCCAACTCTCACCAATCCTCAACAACAATTTCTTCTCGCTCAACTAAATTCTCATACAAAAACCCCACCCCTAAACCGGCTCCTGGATATGATCAATAACAACACAATTCACTTCTTTTAAATCCCAATGGGTCATCACTTTCAACTGCCGTAAATGGTTGTGCAAACAATTCTAATCCTTCCTCAACGAACTCTCTCTTCCTTTCTGAAAAACTCTCCCAAGACAATTCTTCATTTATTCAAACCCTTATTATGCTTTTAATTGACCTAATTTCTTCACAAACCAATCTACCGTCCAACGCTGCTTCTATTATTTCCACATTAAAATCACTTTATCAAAATGACTCCACAAGACGTTAGATTACTTCAGTGGAATAGCAGAAGCGCCATCTCCAATAAGGATGACCTCACCCGCCTTCTGTATTTCCACTCAATATCGATTGCTGCCGTCTCTGAGACTTGGTTTAAGCCTGCTCAACTCTTCAAGGTGAGTGGTTTCCAATGTCTGCGGGACGACCGCATTGATGGGATGGGCGGTGCAGCCCTGCTCATCAAAAACTCCCTACCCTTCACCCCTCTTTCCATTAAACCCATAAATGCATCCTTCCAATTAGTGGCAGCTACTGTCTCTAATATTACATTTATATCCCTCTACATTCCCCCTTCTACCTCATTTGATCTTTCCTTATGGGTCCACATGCTTGGCAAAATATCTTCTCCTTTGGTTATTCTGGGTGACTTTAATGCACACTCCCCACTGTGGGGTTCTTCATCCACGGATTTCTCAGGAAACAAAATTATTGACCTTATGGACTCCTTAAACCTGTGTCTTCTAAATGACGGATCCCCAACAAGGTTAAGTCACCCTGGACAGAGACCTAGTGCGGTGGACATATCTCTTTGTTCCCCATGTATCTCTCCACTAATTTCCTGGAGAACTACCTCAGACCCCTGCGGCAGTGACCACTATCCCATCATTCTGTGTCTGGGTCAGCGGTTAGATACTCACCCCTTTAAAAGTAAATCAAAATATATTACAAAGAAAGCCAACTGGTCCCAATTCAGAGAATCTATTCAGGCTCTTACCCTCTCCCTTCCTACCCCTAATTCAGAAAATTGCTCCTCCACTTATAAATCTTGGTCCGAGTCCATTCTTAAATCCGCTGAAAAGGCTATTCCTAAATCATCTCCTGTAGGCACGAAGGCTCGCCCTCCCCCTTGGTGGGATGAGGAATGCCTTCAAGTGTTGAAAGAAAGGAAAGCGGCCAATAAGACTTACTGCCAACATATGACAATGGAAAATTACTTAACAGCCAAGAATGCCCAAGCTCTGGCTAAACGTACATTTCGTTTCAAAAAAAAAACAGCTGGCGTAACTTCTGTACTAACATATCCCCTGCCACTCCAGCGGGGGAGGTTTGGTCGATGATTCGCAGATTTAGATCTTCCTTTTCACTGCCGAAGCCAATTTACAATTCAGCAATTTGGATGTCTGACTTTCTTAGCAAAATAGCTCCCCCTTATGTCCCTAATCTTGATGAAGTACCTATTCCATCTTTTACCCCAAATTCGTCTTCATGGTTAGATGCTCCATTTTCCATAGAGGAGTTAAAGAGAGCTTCGAAAAACCTCAAAGACTTTGCTCCAGGCAGAGATGAAATTCTGAACATATTCATCAGACACAATGATGACAATTCCCTTTCCTACTTTCTCTCTCTTATCAATATATTTCTGGATTCTGGTATTATTCCCCCAGACTGGAAAATCCAAAATATCATTCCCATTTGCAAGAGTAACAAAGATCCTAGTCTAGGTTCAAGCTATAGACCGATTGCTCTCTCTTCTACTCTATGCAAAGTAGCTGAAAGGATGATTAAGAATAGATTAGACTGGTTCGTAGAAAAAAATCAAATCCTTTCCCCTTCGCAGTTTGGATTTAGAAAAGGTAAAAGTACCCTTGATAACCTTTCCTCTCTTGTGACAGATGTTAAATTAGCACTTTCTAAAAACGAATATTGTATAGCAGTGTTTTTAGACATCTGCGGAGCATATGACAATGTTGTCATCCCCATTCTAAAAGAAAAATTATTGGCGATTGGCGTCCCACCCAAATTGGTCCAATTCATTATTAATTTGCTCTCCCAGAGAAGTATTTTTGTAGACGGGCCTGGATCCTCTCCCCACGTTAGACACATATTCAAAGGACTCCCGCAAGGGTCTGTCTTAAGCCCGATCCTGTACATTTATATGTGTATATTTATACTTTCGATCTGGAAAAATCTATTCATTTCATGTGCGATATACTTCAATACGCCGATGACTTAACGTTCTACAAAATATACCCCAATCTTTTCATCGCAGCGTCAGCAATCAACAACGCTCTTAGAAAACTCTTGGCGTGGTTAAATAGTAATGGCCTTGAACTTTCTCCTTCCAAAAGCAAAGTTGTCATCTTCACCCGTCGTCGAAAGCTCCCTGATTTTCAGGTGAGATTTGGCGATGAAGTCATCCCTATCTCTAAGGAAGTTAAGTTCCTGGGAATGTTTTTGGATTCCAAGCTTACTTGGAACACCCATATAAATCATGTTATCACAAAATGTGAAAGCAATATCAATCCACTTAGATTTCTGTCCGGAGTGTGGTGGGGTTCCCACCCAGCATCTTTTAAACTTCTTTACAATGCCCTCATCCGAAGTCATCTTGATTACGGATCTTGCCTGTTTGATTCAATATCTTCAAATTCACATAAATTAGATAAGATCCAGTCAAAGTCTCTTCGTCTTATTCTAGGAGCCATGAAATCTTCCCCAATCAACTCAATGCAAGTAGAATGCTGCGAACCCCCCTTGCATATAAGAAGGAGATGCTTAGCAGAAAAATATATTTTCAAAACATGCTCGATAACATCCCATCCCTTGATTCCTAAACTTCAATCTTTAAAGTATGATGTTATTTCAAATCCATTTTGAAAAAAACATTCCCCCCCCCCCTTTTCTATGACTGCTATAACTCTTTCCTTGATATACCCACCAACATCTGTCGTAACGAATCTCTTCCCTTATACTCGTGTTCCTATGAAAGCCTTACTTTCTATCCCAAGGTTCACCAGTTTATAGGAATAAGCAAAAAAATATAAACAATTCAGCTCAATCAAATAATGTAGAATTTAACAAAATTATTGAAAACAATTGGCCAAACTATATAAAATTATTCACAGATGGTTCCAAACTCAGTCAGGATTCCCATTGCGGGACCAGTGTGTATGTTCCACACAGGAAGATGAGTCTCCCACACAAACTTCCCAAAGAATGCTCCATTTTTTCTGCTGAATGCATAGCTATCATAGAAGCACTGCATCTTGTCAAATCGCACAATATTAGAAACGCCCTCATTCTTTCAGATTCGCTTAGCTCACTACAAAAATATGTTCATCCCCACTCAATTCTAATAGCGATTCCCTAATCTGCTCTATCAGAGACCTCCTGTATTCCATTTCACTATCAAATACGTCAGTGGTCCTGGCTTGGATTCCAGGACACCTAGGTATTACTAGAAACGAAATAGCGGATTCCATTGCTAAGGAAGCCACTGTTCACGGTCCGTTAAATGGTATTTCTGTGCCAGTTAGAGATTATTTCCCTATTCTAAAAAGTAAATACAAACTCCAATGGTCCTCTGAATGGAAAATAGCTTCTCTAACAAAAGGTCATCAGTACTCATTAATACAACCGTTTATTCCTGTCAAGCCCTGGTTTCATAAATACACTTGCATGCCAAAAAATATATTTCCTCCATAACTCGAATGAGACTAGGTCACACTTCTTGTTTTAGTCATCTCGCCAGATTCCATATAGTCAGCTCGCCTTACTGTGATTGTGGGTCAGAGGACAGTCTGGACCATAATTTCTTTGAATGTCCTATCAATGACCAATTTCCAAATTTTATGCATGAATTGCTAAAACTTAAAATTGATCTCCCTACCAGTATTCCCTGCCTTGTAAGTCTCAACTCCCCCCAAATTAACAATTTATTAGCAAAATACATTTATAAAAATGGCATTAAAATTTAAGTCATTGGGGATTAAAAACACATAAATTTACACTGTTTAACTTATCTAACTTATCGGCTTCAATTTTATTTGCCCAAATATTATATCTTGTTTAAAAGTAACTAATTTTAAGAACAATCTGTACAATTAAAATCTAACTGATTATACATGGCCGAGATCGCCCTTAATGGGTGAAAGAGAATAACATAACAAAAAAAAATAAGTATTGTATGAAACAGGGCGCTCAGCCGTTCCCCTCAAGGAAAATTTTAAATTTCTATATCTTGAAAATTTTGATTTTAATGTACATTTTGGAATATGGAAATATCTTTGGAATATTGTGATTTACAGATGCCATATAAATATGGGTTCTCCTCAATGTCTCTAAGTCATCAAAATGGTCAAATCTGAAAAAAAATCAAGTTTTCGACTAATGCTGACATTTTTTTCTTTTTTGATACATGTACATATCTTTTTCACGCTACTTGCAATCGTTTTTTTTGTGCGATATCTAGTTTTTAAATTATTTTTGTGATATATTTTTCACTGAAAAAATTGCTTACTTAAATAATAGTTGATTTACATTAAATTTAAAAAATAATGCATTCTTAATATTAATTATAAGTTAATATTAATTATAAGTTATAACTTTTTCCAATATTAGAGGTAAGGCAACTTTTGTGGTTCAATCAATTTGAATACTGCTTTTGTCAGTCAGACAGATTTAGATTCCTTTTTATAGGTGGATTTTACATCGTCGAGTTCATGAATGAAACCAACAAATAACTAATCGCCCAATTGAAGAATCTCTTGATCTGCCGATCATCCACCTGGCATTTAAAAAAAAAAAATTAAATTCTGCGATAAACTGTCAAGTTGATGATCAGTAAATCAAGGGATTCTTAATGGGGTGATCTTGGCCAGTGTTTTTCAACCTGGTGGTGGTCTTGTCGATTATAGGGATATTCGCGTAAAACAGGAAGATATAGAAATGTTTCCACTTTTAGAAGAATTTTTGACCCCTACTAATGTCAACCATAAAGTCAGTGAAACTCTCGTAAGAAGTTTTCCAAGGGACCGGAAAAAAAACTTCTTACCAGCGAAAACCTTATATGTGGGATAAATTAGGCCATTTTTCAAATTCAGTCTTTAAGGGACCGATAAAACCAAACTTCTTAAGCATGAAAACTTCTTAAGTGGAAACTGCTTAAGCTAGTTTCACTGTAATTCAAAATAATAAGTCGGCAAATACGGAAATCAGCTCAAAATTTTAATAATTATTTCCTGAAAACTAGGATCCTCGTTAAGTTATGCACACTTGAACCTCGTGATAAAGTAAAGCTGATCGAGTTGTCTTCTGACTTCACTCTGGTGTCCAGACATGAAATGCCTTCATTGTCTCAATTGTCGGTATCACTTAAAAAAGAATGCATATCCATCTCTGAGTTATAAACCAGTCAAATTATCATATTTTTGCCAGTCCGCAGGTGTAAAAATATTGAAGAGCACTGATCTAAGCTACAGTGATTTGTCAAATTCATAATATCCACCTATAAATAAGTAGATATGTGCTTACATTAAATTTGTCTGACTGGCGATCGGCAAACTATTTATTTTTTACTCGACTAATCGTCCCCTATCTCAACAAAACATTTTCATTGTTTCTTATGACATAAGTTGGTCACAAAAAATGGTTCACAATTTACATGACTGTATGGAACCCTACAGGTTGCGCACTGGCGGACCAGCTTTTTTAATACTAGCTAATCATCCATTCTCGCCACAAAGTGGTTTTATCTGTGTATCCGATGGCATAGGGTTATATGTATTGTAGATAATCAACAAAGGTCATGTGCGAATATTTATTATATAATTATGCAATATACTGTAACTAACTAACTAACCATCACGCCGTTTCCCCGCAGGGGTAGGCAGAGAGGACGGACCGCCAAACAACTCGATCTTGGCATACACTTCTTGCTTCATTCACTTTCATACAACGTCTCATACATTCTCTTCTGTTATTCCGACTTCTGACATGGCCCGACTCAAGTATTTGATTCACTTGATCGTGCCACGTCTTCCTTGGACGTCCCCGGCTTCTTCTTCCATTCACATTCGCGTCATATATTCTCCTTACACTCCTTTCTTCATTCATTCGCTCTACATGCCCAAACCATCTAAGCGTCCCTTTCTTAATCTTGCTCACTACGCTTACATCAGCCTTGCATTCTTTACGAATCTCCTGCAATATACTGTAATAATGCAATATACTGTAATAATACAATATACTGTAATAATGGAATATACTGTAATAATGCAATCACTTCTATTATTCAATTTTCAATCATTAAATGGGAACTGCAATATATTATTATGATTTAAAAATAAATCAATAACTTTGTACACATCACTTTTTTTTAAATTCATGTGAAAATATAATATTATGAGTTTGGATTTACCACTGTAAAAATGTTATGTATATTAACTATGTTCATTTTAAATCAGAGCATTATGCCTAGCAAATAATATCTACATAGTACATTTAACTCCAGATCTGTATTCAATGTGTTTTTTTTTTTATTAACATTTAAATCCTGCTACTTTTGTAGTTTATCAGCATTTTGTTTATAAATATTTATTTATTTATTTACATTGTTAAAGTACCTATTACTTATGTCCATACAGTATCTTATTAATTTTGTCTGGGGTATGCTACTTAACTAATGAATTGTGACTAATAATAATGAAAATAAAAAGTGTGTGGAGAGTTGGTGTGGTGAAGTGTAGAGAAGTTATGAAATCAAGAATTGTAATTGATTATGAATAAAAGTTTTAAATAAAAGTAAGTGTAGTTTTGTAGTAATTTATATCACGCTAAGAAAATTTAATAAATTTCTTTTGTATGCATGTTGGTAAAGAATCGTGAAAAATGTCTAAGTCTATTAATTTTTCGTAGTGGGTATATGTTGTGATTGCGCGAGTAATTGGTGAGTTCTTTGCTGCATTAGTGTTGTTAGCTTCTACATGAAGAAGCGTAGTGTGCCTGGTAAGCCTCGTTGGAACATTTAAACCAACGAGGTATAGCAGTTCAGGACTATCAATTTTATTATTTAGCAGGTTATGTAGAAACAATAGATCTGACATAGTACGTCTTTTTTGTAAAGTTTTATTTGTGGTTTTGTTGTATTTACGGCATAAATTTTTTCAAAAATTTATTCTGTATACTTTCTACTAAATCTATGTATATCTTATATTGAGAACTCCATATAGTGGAAGGATACTCCAGTGGACTTCTGACTAATGAACAAAACAATATTTGTAGAGATTTTTGAAAACTTTACTTATTATTAAGAGTAAACTTAGCATCTTGTAGGCTTTTGATGTAATTTGTTCGATGTGCTTATCAAATATTAATTTACTGTATAAGTAAATATGTAGATTATAAAGATTTACTATTCAAGTTGTAAGAACACGTAAATTATTATTTTTTATTTCTAGTGAAGGTAATCAAGTGGCACTTAGATATGTTTGAGGACAATAAGTTTGATTCACAGTCTCAAGATCGCTTTGTAATTCCATACAATCAGAATTGAATGGGTTTAAAAATATTCATGTCATCTGCATTCAAGATGAAGTAACTATTTCGAATGCATACTATGTAAATATTTAATAAGAGTAATCCGAGATGCGAGCTCTGGGGCACACCTGAGACGATTTCCGCTAAGTAAGATGCAAAACCATTGACAACTGTGATTTGGTGCCGATTACTGACATGATGCGATCCATTATAGAGATCACCATGAATTCCTTAACTTCTGTAATAGAATGTATTGATTAATACTCTCTAATGCTTTAGAGTAACCCATATAAATGGCATCTACCTGGCGTCGCATATCCATTGACCATGAAGAAAATTCGTAAAAAAAGGCAAGATTTGAAGTTGTGGTCCGATTTTTCATGAAGCCATGCTGATTACTTAAAAGTGAAGGTGAAATAGTAGAATATAATTGATCGTAAACAATTTTTTTCAATACTTTGCTTTTAGAATCGATAATTTCGATACAGGTTGATAGTTTAAGACATCATTATTACCCCCCATTTTTAAAAATTGGGGTAATCAAGGCTGTTTTCCATTTGTCTGGAAAAGTTCCTTGGGAAAGCGATTATTTTAAAATTGCAAATATGGGGGTGTCAATTGTTTACTACAATAATTTATAAAAATATCTGGAATTTGATCATCCCCAGGCACCTTCTTGATTTCGATAGATCTGAATGTGATATCTTCATTGATCTCGATTGAGTTAATTGCGCTATTTGAGTTAAGACAGCCACCGTCAATGCTCGTATGGGTAGGTTCAGCATTCGAAAATACACTCCCAAAATACTAAGAAAATAAGTTGGCTACTCCTTTTTATTGTCATTAGCAGTTTTTTCACCACAAAGCATTTTATGATCGGGGATGAAAGGACATTTTCTTTGAGAATTGACATGGGACCATATTTTTTTAACATTTTGTTGTATACCGGATTCTGTCGTAGAAATGTAAGTTTTGTAAGCCACCAAAGCAATGGTTTTTTTTGCCTTCTGCGAAACAAAGAAAATGACAGGTAATCTAGAGGGTTCCGATGATGCTTACATGTTTTGAAGAACTTTAATTTTAGAACGTTAAGAACGTTAGTTTTATTAAAGGTGCCGTGTACCATAATGGATAATACGGTATATATCAGTGGCGTGCATTGCTCTATGACCAAAGGTAGGTTGTGTGTAGTTTTTCAAGTTTGGGTATGAACTGTATATTGAATATTTGAAAATGGCCATTTTATTATCATATTACGCTGATTGTTGAACTGAATAGATCAGCGTACAAGTCCTTTACTAAATTCATCGAAATAGTACGTTTTGATCATATATTTAAATGGTTCGTTTTTTAAGGGTAGGCACAGCTTTTCAGCATTTATGGACTGCACGCTACTGGTATATATATATATTCAGTCTCCCTATGTACTAAATTTTTTTGTTTTTTAACAATACATTTAAAATATATACATCAGAATTTTTTTTATTATGCATCAACAGAGTTCATGTAAAAGAATATATTATATTCTTACAAAATTTCAGGTGGCTAATAATAAAAAATATGAAAGTTATTAGAATTGTTACTTCAAACGGCTCTCCTGTTAAATGACTTTTTTGTAGATGTCTTAGTTTATGTAGGGACTGTCCATATAATATGATTATCATAATAATAACAACAGTTCATTTATATAGAGCAGTTTTGTAAAGGTTCATTGTGATGGCAAATTGACAAGTCTTTATGATGACAGAAAACAGAGCACGTATGAGGATATATTAAAATCTACATATATATAGCTACATTTAAGTACGTATAGGAGTATAGCAGAGCCTATTTATATTTAACCAATGGAATGCTGGATTCTCACGAGCCTCAACTTCCGTCAAAGGCTTTTTGTGCACCGTGCACGCTTGCTAACTGTAATTTCGTAATTACTTACTTATGTTTTAGAAAACAATTTTTTGTAAATTGTACCATCTTATGATACCTCGATACAGGCTTTGTCCTAATGAGGTTAAAAACTTGAATTGTAAACAATAAAATTTAACATGTTGCCAAACAATAAAACAATATGTGTATGTATTTATCAAAGTTGTATATTAATAGATTTAGTGATTTTCCTAGAATATCTATTTATATTTAGAGAAATGGTTATTTCTCCAACACGTTACTAAAAAAAATTAACAAACCAAAGCAAATTTTTTTTTAAATTGTATTATTGTATTTTCGAACCTTTGAATAAATTTCCTTCAAATAAAATTTAAATCATTTTGAGGTTTTGCTGTAAATACGCACAGTAATGTGTACAACAAAACAACCGCATCACTCGAAGGCGTGAGCTATACCGACGACAGCAATTTCAAATATTTTTACAAAAACACACCGAGTAGTGTTAAGGGGGAGAGGGACGTCGGTGAGTTATTATTTATTAATTCAAAATAATGATAGTATTATTACACAGTACGATAAACATAATCTTTTTAAATAGAAAAATATTTGAATATATAAATATTTAAATAATATTAAAAAAAACATTGTTTTTATTTATTTTTTTGTAATGCGGATTACAAATTTTTGGTTACGTTTATTTACAAAAACGCAACGATGAATTATTAAACATACTTTTCTCCATTTTAAAAATCATATTCATAAAATATGTAATAAATATTTTTCTATTTAAAAACATTATGTTTATCGTATTGCGTAATAATACTATAATTATTTTGAATTAATAAATAATAACTCTCCAATGTCCCTCACCCCGAAGATACATAACTCAATAAATTCATAGATATATGTATGCATATGAGGTAGAATAAAATTATAAGTCATAATGTAAATTTGAATTAGCAACACAAGATCAGAAGGGCATCAGCATAAATCATCTGTATCTAATAGCCACTTTCTTAAATTACACTTGACTTCAGTATTTTTAATTGACGTTGGTAGTTAATTTAATATTTTGGGTACAATATAGTTTCGGATTCTTTCACATTATTTATTGGTACATTAAGGAACCACCAATCCATCTTCATTATGAGTGAATCTTGTATTATGTTGAACTCTTATAAGGATTCAAAGAATTAGACAACATAATATGTTGCATATTACAAAATAGTAGCCATATTACAAAAGTAGACTCTATTTTGACAAGTTATTATTAATTTATAAATGAATTAAATAATATACTTTTGTCGCAGATGCGACTGATATCTTTTTATTTTTTGTTGTTTTTTTTTCGGTTTCATGTTTCATTTAGGTTATGTTAATATTATCTTCTTCAATGATTAAATGTATACGAAATGAAAGCATAGCTTTCGAAACATGTAGATATCTTTATTTTAATTAAGTGGTGAGTACAAAGTATATTATTTAATTCATTTATTAATAATGACGCGACGCCACAAAGTGAAAACCAATTGTTTGAAGAAATTATATTATTAATTTATTATCAATTTGAAAATATTACTAAAGTAGAGGAAATTGTATCTGCATGGATATTCATTTTAGAATTTCACCCCCGAGATCTGATTTTAATTATATGTACATTATTTATAATGTTACATCACTTATTGAGAATTATTGTAATTTACAAAATATTGTATTGTGATAATAAATTATACTTATTTATGTTTCCTCTTTATTGATATTATTGTTGTTAAGTGTGTATTTATAATATTACTTTAAAAATGGGCAAGAAATCATGTTTTCTTTAAAAAAAACTTTGTTTTTATTTGTATTTCTATATTACAAATGTATTATAAACACATACAATTAGAGTGCATATAATGATATTCATGTTGTATGATTAAGTTATATTCATTATGTGGATTGAAAAAAACTAAAAGTATGCATTCAACGGGTTCTGAAAAGTAATATCTATATTACACTTTTATTGAAGTAATTTTTTTTGCTATATATATAATGATAATAAATAAAATAAGAAATGTCTAAAATGTATCAAAAGTGTTCATTATTTTTATTTTAAGATAGTAAATGTATCTACATATGTACATTAATGTATAAAGTATATTCGTAGGTGCTTCTTACCGTAGGCACCCCCTTAACCCTTCCTTGCCGGCGCTGTCAGCTGATTTGACATATCTCTGAATATTTCAATATCGCTGTAAATATACTAAACACAGAGTTCATATTTTAGGAATTCTTCAGCAAAACATTTATGTATTGGATAAAATAATTAAAAAATTATCGAATGCAACAGAAAAAAATGTTTTGTCGAAAAATCGGGGAAAAATTAGTTACTATATATTATATACGGGGTTTCGCTCACCGTGCCACGATGTGCGGTTATCGGTAGTAGCTGGTGGTCTGCTGACTGTAATGGATATATCATGTGTTTTATACATGCCAATGTTTTTTCCTCGTTTTCAGTACATTATATTTTACTTACATATATGTATACTCGTATATATGTACTAATAATAAAATGATCTACACAAGTAATAAATATAAACTACATATTAATTTTTATCCAACGTAAAAATTACAAAATCCAGCGCTGGAGCTTGAGGGATTTTTTCTAGCACCATAAGGGAAGGTTAATGAAAAAAAGATAAACCTTCTTTTGTTTTTTCAAAGAAATTTGGCATCGTAAAAATTACAAAATCCAGCGCTGGAGCTTGAGGGATTTTTTCTAGCACCATAAGGGAAGGTTAATGAAAAAAAGATAAACCTTCTTTTGTTTTTTCAAAGAAATTTGGCATCCCTACTGGTCAAATTAATTAAATTTTTAAAGATTTTTTTTTAACACATTTATTCTTCACACTAGGCGAGTAAGTAGGCGAAAACAAGCATCCTGTTTGAAAAAATGGATTTTGTTTTAAACCGCTATATCTTTGAAAATAATGCACCCTATAATATTTGGATGAATTCGCAGGCTTAGTGAAAATGCCATGTGCATTTTGTAATAGTTGTTTAATGAGAGGATGATTTCGACTGTTCCAACGTACAATGTCGGATGTGTAAATTGGTAACTTTTCATAAGTAGTAGTTGCAATAATATGTTTTGCCAATGAAATAAATAGGGGTTTATGTAAATATCAAAAACAACACTATATTTCTTTATCTCAAAAATAATAAAAATGTAGACGTGAAACTCTAAACACATAGAAACGAAACTTTAAACAGCTCTAATAAGAATATACCATTTGCACATTCGACATTGTTTGTCTGACCGTCGAAATCATCCTCTCATTACCTCAATGTTTTGATAGATGTGATTTTTTTTACATAGTTCTCACCACACTATCTATAAAAGTATTGCATATCTGAAACTAAAGCATACATAGTTTGTAATATGACTCCATAAACTGAACTTAAAATCATAGTTGGGTCATTTAGTGATGTTTTATATGTAAAAAATGTATATATTTTATTAAATTATAAATGATTATTGTTTCACTTGGCCCAAATCATTACAAAAAAAAAAAAAAAACATTTTCCACATCTCCACTGCCATAAGTGTAAGGTGTAAGGGTTTATTACCCATTCTACGGATTCAAGATACATATCAGCGCAGTCCCTTCATGCATGCTGTGGATGCTCCACATCCCTTGCGTTCCAGAGTCAAAAAGCTTTAGACCTTAGAGTAACAGGTATATTGCTACTCAAGTTTTTTACTTTTTTTCTAGCCATAAACAGCACTACCTACTGCAATTCGACACTGCTCCGTCCTTCGGCAAGAAGCGAGTCGAAATACATATACGTTCTCAATGCTCGAATATCTATACACAGATACCAGTACAGTGTGGACTCTGTATTTGATTCCGAATCCACACGGCATGAAAGTTAAAGACTTTGGCACAAGCGCATTAAATACCGGCTTCCAATATCTCCGAATGCTGTATATGTATTTAACAAGAGCATCCAAAGTACAAAAAACATCTTAACCTTTTCTATGTGTCAAAAATATGTATGATTTCTGTCACACGTGGGGCTCCTTATCGTTAATCTAATTTATTAGTTTGAACAATAAACACGCATGTGTTTTAAAATTTGTTTGTAAAAATACATCACCTATGTCTTCAAGTACCTTATCAAATGTAAATAAACATCTAGAACATGGGATTTGATAAATCATCGTAGTTTATCTTCATAGTATACTAGCGACTCTGCGGCATTATTAATACTTCAAGGACAACACTAAAATAAGCAGGAGTCTCTTCAACTGTGGTGCTGATGCTGATTGCTGCCGTATTTTACTGGATACATGAAATATAGACACACACTTGAAAAGGGTCCTTATCACAAAAAATACACTTAAATTTACATGAATAATTAAAGGAATTTACTGTTATTATGTCACCATAAATAACACTTTTCTTTTTTTATCATGATAAAAAACAATTAACATCTTATATAATTAAAAATACACTTTGTATACACCACTTTAATTAAAATACATAAATATTTCTACACGTTTCGATAGCAATGCTATCATCTTCAGGAATAAATGAATACTAAAAAATAATTTCAACTATAGAAAAATGATTAAAAATTTTAGAACAATAATTTAAGAATATACAAAATATGAGCATAAACAAAAATGAATAAAAGTAGGTAAGTAATAGATCAAAAATGCTAATAACGAAATAATTATAAAACATTGAATAATACATTTAAATTAGAAATATAAATAAAAATTATTATTATTAATATTAATATGAAAATAAATTTAAGATAGCTATTTTTAAAAAATATTTGATTATTTATTAAATTTAATTCGCTATTAACACTTTTTCTTATTTCTAAAATTTATCTAATTGTAAAGCGGTTGTATTTGTATGTAAAACTTTTAAACCTTTATTTATATCAAACGAATGATTGGTTTCTAAAATATGATTTGCAAATTCAGAATAGTTGTTATTATTTAAACACCTTATAATAACAAAGTTATTATTTAAACACAAAGTTATCAATAACTTTTACAAAGTTATCAATCATTTGAAGAAATTAATTACCATCTTTTTTGATCATGAATTTATATTTTGTTACAAAATTATGTATGTTTAGGTATAGTATATCATAGTAGTTCACATCCACGAAAAAATCAAACAATAAATTGATTTACGAGTATTCCTCCGCAAACGTCTCCGCTTGAGAATCTTATGAAACGCGCCTGCGCGTATAAAGACCTGGGAAGAATTTGAACTGATTTGAATTTACGCTCCAAGTTAGGACATCCCTTCAAAGCTTTCTGTCATTGGTTGGGATACATATCGAGCACAAATTCCTCAAAATGGCAGTAGTGTGAAGATTTGAGATTTTTTAGAAGTATATGTTTTACTTGTGTTTCATACACATAACGCCGGAGAAACTTTGCGGCGCACGAGTGAGCTGCCCGCGTACAGGGCCTGCAAAGTGCGGTGCAGGGGTGCGCTTCCGGCGACTAAAAGGTTATTGTACTATAATATACAGGATAGCATACATATCACGAATCGGGTGACTTCTTTTTAGAACGATTAGACATTTGTTTGCGAGATGTATTTTGCCATAACGCCGTTTCTTCGCAGGGGCAGGCAGAGAGGACGGACCGCCAAACAACTCGATCTTGGCATGCACTTCTTACTTTATTCACTTTCATACATTCTCTTCTGTTATTCTGACTTCTGACATGGCCTGACTCATGTATTCGATTGACTTGATCATGCCATGTCTTCCTCGGATGTCCCGGTTTCTTTTTCCATTCACATTCGTGTCATATATTCTCCTTAGACTCCTTTCTTCGTTCATAGGCTCTACATGCCCGAATCATCGTAGCGTCCCTTTCTTAATCTTACTCATTACGCTTACATCAGCTGTACATTTCCTTTCTTACTATAATTGCATTAAATAGATAACTAATATCATTACCAACTTAATTTGCAAATATCGACATAACTTCTAATTCAGTTTAATTATAAATAATTTGTTACACCTATTTCCTCAACTCCATTACCAATGTACCGATATTTTTTGGAAACCTTTCTCCCATTCAATGACCAATATAGGATAATTGGTGTGCATGACAGTTTTTGTGGCACGCGCAGTGCTGGGGGCACATATTATTTTCATGTACATGAATGTGCATGTGCATAGCGGCATATTATTTACTATAAAGAACTGTGCAAAATCTTCATTACTAACATGAGATTGAAAAGAGCGGAAGTTTAGGTACCTTAACCCTTCTTGCCATTGCTGTCAATTAATTTGACATGTCTTTAATTATTTAAATATCTCTGTAAATGTACTAAACACAGAGTTCATATTTCAGATGTTCCTCAGCAATTTATGGTAAATTTAAATTCGAATAACTTACTGAAGTTTATAAACCTCATTGTAATATTTTTTTAATCATTGAACATAATATTAACAAATTTAATCTCAAATGAAATACGAAACAGAAAATGGAGAAGACGCAGAAAATAAAAAGGTAACAGTTGCTTCCGGGACTCGAACCCAGGATCTCGTGGTCTATTTGGTCCAAGATCTGGTCTGGATATATCGTCCGAAGAAGAATAAATAAGTTTTTGTTTGTGTTTTTACAATTTTTTTTAATTTATACATAGGTATACACAGGTATAGGTATACATAGGTATATCACATACCTACAAATAAAGTGTTTATTAATTTGATAGCATAATTTTTTTTGTGAATTAATGCTTTCATACCTAGCTCATCATTGTTTAAAATCACATAATATTTTCAATTCATTTATGAAAACTTCTCTGGCTTTGGAAAACCTTTTTTTACGCAATGGATTTTCAGCTTTAACAGTCAGCACCCAAAAACACACAGGTGAGGAAGGGCCAGCACTAAAAAATTGTCCTAAATATATGACTTTGCAGGTTGCTAACTCAAGAAATACTATAATAATAATAATAATTGGATGATTTGTATAGCGCCGTTTTGGTGAAAAATCACCTCACTGTGAATGATTTCAAAAGACAATAAATCCTCAAATTGTAATCTTTTTAATTCTATATGGAATACGTACTGGAATTTTAGGTAAAACGTTCAAAATTGCTTTTGCACCTATTTTCACACATTTCGGTATGTATTTCATGGTTTGAGGATTTTTGTTTTTGAAACCAACGTTTTCATAACTACTAACTAACTAACTAACCATGACGCCGTTTCTCCGCAGGGGTAGGCAGAGAGGACTGACCGCCAAACAACTCGATCTTGGCATACACTTCTTGCTTTATTCACATTCATACATCATATCATACATTCTCTTTATTTTATTATTCCAACTTCTGACATGGTCCGACTCAAGTATTTGATTCACTTGATCGTGCCATGTCTTCCTCGGGCGTCCCCGGCTTTTTCTTCCATTCACATTCGCGTCATACATTCTTCTTACACTCCTTTCTTCGTTCGTTCGCTCCACATGCCCAAACCAACTAAGCGTCCCTTTTTTAATCTTACTCATTACGCTTACATCAGCCTTGCATTCTTTACGAATTTCAATATTTTTCACACGATCATACATGGTTTTACCACACATTCGTCTCAGAGATCTCATTTCTACGGCATTCAGTTTACTTTCATCCTTCTTCTGCCAATTCCATGCCTCACTGCCATACATCAGGGTTGGTATCAGCACTCCATTGTGGACTGCTAGCTTCGCTTCTTTGGACAACTTTTTGTTAGCGCCAACCGCGTTCAGTCCTCCGTTAATGGAGTTTCCTGCATTCACACTTCTTTCAATATCCCTATCAGTCTTTCCATCTCTCGTAAACATACTTCCCAAATATACAAACTCATCGAACTGCTCCAAGTATCCGTCATTCACAACTATATTGCACACTGTTTTCGTACTCTCTCTTTCAAACACCTTGACTTTAGACTTACTTACATTCATCATGCATACTTCATTCATCCTAGATACGAGGGACTCAAAATCTTCCATACTGTTAGCAATCAGCACCGCATCATCAGCATACAACAGGCAACATACTTTCAGATTACTCATTTTCGCGCCCAAGCCCGCCTCTTTCAATTCTTGCATACATCCATGTATAGATTGAATAACCACGGTGATATTACGCAGCCTTGCTTAACACCTTTTGTAATGTCAAACCACTCCGTAAAATCACCGTTTACCATAACACATGGAACGCTTTCCTCGTACAGAGACGCGATTGCATGTATGAGATTCGTATTCACTCCATACTTGGACAATACCTTCCATATTTTTTTCCTATCAACTCGGTCGTACGCTTTTTGTAGATCTACAAAGGCACAGAAGAGTTTCTGGTTTTTTGCCAGAAACTTCTCTGTTAGCATACGCAATGAGAAAATCTGATCCATACACCCCCTTCCGCTCATAAATGCACCTTGCACATCCCATATTTTATCTTTTGTACCCTTTCAATCAATATCCTACCATACAGCTTTCCAACTGAACTTAGCAGGCTAATAGCCCTGTGATTTCCACATTCCATACGTGACCCTTTACCTTTGTATAGAGGCATGATCACAGCCCTCCTCCAATCTAATGGCGTGTAACCCTCCTCTAAACACTGGTTAAAAAGCTTGCATAACCAGAATTACAGTTATCTCCTTTATAACTTACCCGCATGGAATTTACAGATAAATCATTTGTGGTATTGCTTTAGTTAGCAACTGCAATCGAATGTTTAGGGCCATTGAGTGCTGGCCCTTCCTCACCCGCATTAATCCGATATATTGAGGTGATTTTCTCACGAAAACGGCGCTATAGAAATAATCCATTTATTATCAACAACTGGCAATTTCTTTATAAGTTTGGTAATTTCTTTATAACTTCACCAATCAGTCAGTAATTGAAACATGAAGAGTGCCACAGCTTCGAAACAGAACATCTCCACAGCCATCCAATTTCTTTTTTGCTTTGTGTACGGGACAAGATCTGTAAACTCTTGCCGCACGTTTAGAAGAAGAAGATGATGCTGGCCACTTCGACGCTTCAGAGCAGGTTAGGAAGGAAGGGGGAAGGTGTATGCCTTGAGGGGGGGGGAAATGCCTTGAGAAAGGCAAACGATTTCTTGCGAAGAGGTGGTGAAGGTGTAGAAAAAGTCTTGATCGGTTTTCAGGCCGGGTGAAGATGCAAGCGAAGTAGTCAGAAGAGGTGTTGAATCCGTGAGAATACTCTACTTTTTTAGAATTGCAACCGTCGCTTAAGTACTCCGGTGCGATACCGTGCTGAGAGGAGCCGGCGTATCGGGCAGTTTGAACTCGTGAATTTTTCGCGAGCTGCCGTAGATTCTGTCAATCTTGGATCGACTTAATCAAAAAATTAGGATGTGAACCTCGATCTCCTGCTTGAATTGAGCCTATTGCAATCTTCACCTATTTTTTATTAAAGAAGCCAAAATTATTACAAAAAATGTTGTGGCGGTCAAAGTACGACAGTTGATACTTTGCCGCCGAATTACAGAAAAATGCATTGTAAAAACATAAATTGAGTAAGATTATTCGATTCCGCGGGTGCTAATGAACAGATCAGAAAAGATCGTTTATTTAGATCAGTCACCGCAGCCGCAGAAATCGCTTACAAAGACACATAATTTTGATAGAACAATAATTTTTGACAAGTTTTTGTGGATCGCAAGGGCCCAACCAATGGGAGCTCGCTTGGCTTTCGGGACCGTCGCCGGGAGCGACCGTAGAAGTGGCGGGGTTCGGAGAAATGTCCCGTTAGTGGCCAGTAGCGGCTCGGCACGAAAACGACATTCAGGGGCGTAGAAAAACGAAGACGATAACGTGCACTGTTTATCGTTCTCTTACTCTACACGTCCGGAACCCCGCTCATCGAGAGCCATATGAAAATAAATATGAAATCGGGCGTTTGCACAAATCATCACTTGTGCAGACATAGTTCGATATAGAGATTTGTATCTAAGTCGCGTCTTTATCGATAAAAATAAATTATGAAATCGGGCGTTGCACAATTCAACATTTGTGCAGACATAACCCGATAGAGTTTGTATCTAGTCTCGTCTCTATCAGGTTGTGGTCGGGTCGTCTGTGTGAGCCCGACAGGTACTACGTACGAGTTCGATATAGAGGATCGTATCTAGTCGTCGCTCCATCGAGGATGCACGAACCCAGTAGAGATTTTGTATCTAGTCTCGTCCCTACTGAGTTATGTACCGGTTTGATATTACGCAAACGGAGGGTATTACAAACTTGATATTCACGTCTGGTATATTTTGTATAAAATGAATGCATTGCTATCTTTGTATAAACAATGCCATAAAGATAATGCTAAAAGTGCAAGATATAGTGACCTCATGTTTTGATTATTAAGATATTCAAGAACAGCAAAAAAATATTTTTCTGGTTAATTAATGTGTTCAATTTGTAGAACTCCTTTAATTTTTTTTAAATTAATCAAATAAAATAATGTTATTATAAAGTTCCGCTTTTTCATTAGTCGTTGCCTCATAGCTGAGGATGGTGACCACCACTCCAATTACCCTGGCGAACAAGGTTCCTCCGCTCCTCGCGGTCTTGCACTGCATGGAGAGCTGCGGACAGCAACGTTCCATACGTCTGTGATATTTGGTCACTCCAACGTATCAGTGACCTTCCTCTGCTTCTCCAGTGAAGATGAGTTTCTCCAGGTTGGAGTTTTCAGTTTGGCGAGAAATGTGTCCAAAGTATGTAAGGATACTTTATAAGCAGACAGATGATAACCTATTGTTGATGCCTAGCTCACACAGAATGGATATATTAGTATGGTAATATATAAGTTCGGGTCATCAAGCGATAGATATTTTTTATTGCCAAAACGGACAAATATGGATCACACTACAAAATGTCACCAGCAAGTAGTCGTGGTATTTCTAAAAGACAAGAAGATAAAATAAATTCTTAGTTATCTTTATAATTTCTTAAAAGAAAAACCTTTAAGATTTAAATTGTTTTAATAAATCGTTATGACAGTATCCCACCACGAATTGTCAGTATCAAAAATAGAAATATTGATAAACCTTTGCCGCATTTTCATTTCATAAAAAAATATGTTCAGACTGGGAGTTAAAGAAAAAGAAAACAAAATTATTGTACAAGATGTAATTTATTGGCTGCAATGTACTTATAAAGGGTAATGTGTCATTATTTTCCAAATCATGTTAATTTTAACAGCTGGTAGTTTGGCTCCTAACAAAATACTATTAAAGGGGGCAATTTAATCAAATATGTTGGAAAGCTTGTTAATAAAAACACATTTGGCATTAATAAAAAAATATATTTGGTAAAAGAAGAAATTGAAGCAGTGATCATTTTCACAATGGGAGCACTGCTCTCTTTTGACAATACTAATTATTAATAATACACAAAGGCTATGGGATTCCAGGTAAACTGCATTTAATCATGTTTATAACACATTATTTTTTGCCTACCACAAAACACAGATTATTTACATACATATTCTGAAACTAAATTATTGAATTTAAATTTATTAATCCTATTACAAAATTACAATTTCAAATGTAGTATTAAAATAGAAATAATAATACGGCTTGAGAAGGAGAAAGACATTTTTTTTTCTTAAATGATATTTATATAAATTTTTTCAGAATATATTATTTTGACAGTTTCACACAAAGTACATAATTTTTATATACAACTTGTTGTAATGATATTTGTGAACACCTGAATTTCTTCAGCAAAGACAGTTACAATTTTATGTATTTTCTTGATAAAATGATCACAGTAGTGAATCTAGGTCTAATTGGATCATAATCTGAAACATGTAGTATAATTTTTGAGAATTTTATAAACATAAGTTTAAAACATATTTTTTTAAGTTCACCATGGATAAGAACACCTTATTTTTCTTTATGGATCATTTTCACAGAAGGGTACTAATATTCTACACATTACTGCAATGTTTTCAATAAATATATACATATATTTTTTATTTATTTAGTGAATGGATGTAATTGTAAAACAGTATTAACACGAAGTATTCGTATGATGGAAAGAGATGTTATGTTCCTATAAAAAAACATGCCTACATCAAAAACATCCCAGTATTTGAGTAATGTAAATGATGTATGTGTTCTAACTTGTCTAAGGGCGAGTGAAAAAGACAGCAATAACCGACAATCTTTCATACATTTCTATTCAGTTTATCCTAAACCGTAGATCTGGCAGTATCTTTGTGGCGTTATGTCATACATCTCCGGGAAAAACAATTTGTGTAGTTTTGTGTAGTATTATGTTGCTGTGTCTGTACATAACAATTGTAATAGTGAACAAAGTTAAGTGATTTTTTGTCTAATGCAGAAAGGATATTGATACAGGTACTCCTTACTTGGACCAATTTGTGTTGAATTTGGCGTTTACAAGTCGTAGGTAAGTTATTAGTGAGGATACCTGTATTCTGTAAACTTATTTATAAAGAAGGTTATACAATAAGCGAGAGACTGGATTTGGAATACGTCTCCATCACAAAGATCCCGTATTGGAAATTCTGAAACACGTATGAGTATGATAAATGAATTTACTGCAAATAAATGTGATCTCAATTTTTTTTACAGCACAATTCTGGACAATGTGAATTCGGAGCATATTGTGACAAAATCAAACCGGAATGTGTACATTGTTCGTAAATATGATTTAGCATTGTATTTTTTGTTCGTAGAATTTGCTTTTTGTATTGTTATTCGTATTATGAAAACAGTGAGTATTTACATATTTTGCATAACAATGTATACATTAACCCGCAATAAAAAGTAAAAAGATATGCTTTGGAAAAGATTGCAACAAAACCAGAGTCTACAAGGGCCGACATCATCAAGGATGAGCTGCAGGTCTATTTTGTTCCTGCTGATGACGTCACGCGAGAAGTTTTCCCTGTACTGGATTAAGAGGAAGGTTTTAGACACATTTTTTCAAACTGTATCACCAATGTGTACCTTGCACATGACAATATACTCGATTTTTGCAGATGGACAATCTTTGTTAATACAATACAATCCAAGTAAGCGTTCCCGGTTTGGTATAAAGTTTGTGAATCTCGATCAGGCTATCATTTTGATTTCAGAATTTACAATGGGGAAAAAGTAGAAGACCCAGAACTTGCATCTAGTGCAGCGATTATGCACCAACTTCTCTCTAGATATGTGGCAGATGGTCACACTCTCTTTGCAGATAATTAGTATTCTTTTCCTAACGTTTTCCTTAGTCTAAAACAAAAAGGTACAAATGCTGTAGATACAGGGCGAACCAGCCATCGAAATATACCTATGGCTATGAAGGGGAAGAAGAAAATGGTGAGAGGTGCAGCATCTTGCCTTTACAGTCATGGATGGGATGATGGTTATTCAGCGGATGGGCAAGAAACCAGGTGTTGTCCAGTGGCGATTCGTGGCCTATCTCAGTGGGAATTCAATCCCAATATGTAAAGCATAATCCCAATACTAATATGTAAAGGGAAAAAAGGTCTACAGTTTAGCAGTGATCCAATAAATTCGGGGTTTTAAATTCTACCCTGACAAAGCGTGCCAATAATAATTATTGTAAACGTGATCAGTATTCACAAATTATAATGGTGTCATTTTGGATATTATTGGGAAAAGGAAAGTGGTTTTAGAATGGCTAAAGAGGCTCATAGCTCATTCAAAGAGAACAATATTGTGGAAATCGGTGTTCTTCAAAATCAAGTTTATTGTATGTTTGCCAAAAAGCAACCATGAAGACAGTTAATAAAAATAAAACTAGGTGTCCATATCTAGGCTTACAATACGTCCCGGTTTGACCGGGATTGTCCCGGTTTCAGACACGTGTCCCGGAGTCCCGGCCGGTTTAGATTTTGTCCCGGTTTGCGCGAGCACTGTCTATTTATCTATTCTGTGGAGCTGTATCAGTGGCTGGCGACTCGAGCGAACGGCGGCGCACGGCGTGGACGGGTGGTGCGTGGCGTGGCAGCGTATGCGGCCACCCCTGCCCCCGATCCACATGTTGCCGCTCTCACTCTTTCTTTCGCGGACTGAACGATTGACAGTTTACGCTTACCGCGTGCAGTGTAAATATGTTTCATTTATATTTGCAATGATAGAGCAACACGTAATTCATTTGCCATAGTTAGTTTAGTTATTTGAACCCAAAAGTTTTAAAATGACGAAAAGAAATTACAAATTTACGGATAATCTGCAAAAAGACTACCCATTTATAAAAAAGCTTTATGGTGAAGATAGCAGAGTGAAGTGCCAGCAATGTTTCTCAGAATTTTCTATTGCACACGGTGGGCGAGTGGATATTAAGGATCACTTGAAGTGTGCGAAACACAAGGCTGGTGTGACGGCGACTGCAAGCACTTCTTCTATTAAAACATTCTTTAAAAATGATGATCCAATTCAAGATGATTTAATTATTGCGGCCAAAGAGGCCACTTTTGCTTACCACACAGTAATGCATGACATGAGCTTCAAAACTTCTGATTGTACATCTAAATAGATCTCAAAATTCTTTGAGCCAAAATTTGGTGCAGCGAGAACTAAATTTGAAGCAATAATTTTGAATGTGCTGATACCTTTGTCTGTAGAAGAATTACATACTGACTTACAGAAGACGCCTTTCGTAAGTATTACTAACGACACCGAAAAGAGGTAAAATTAGGGCCTATTGTTGTTAGATATTTTTTACCATTGGAAGGTGTACAAGTAAAACTGCTGAATTTTGAATCTGTTCATGGTGAGACATCAGAAATATTGGCTGAAATAATAATTTCAACATTGCGTTGTCACGAGATTGACAGAAAACTAACTGCATTTTGTGGTGACAATTGTAACACCAATTTTGGAGGTGTAAATAGAAGAGGACAAAATAATGTTTACAGCCGGCTTAAATAAGAGCTTGGCGTTAATATTATTGGCATTGGATGTGGCCCACATATTGTGCACAATACACTTCAAAATGCCGTGGATGGTTTGCCGATCGAAATTGAAGCTCTAGTTGTGAAAATATATAAATATTTGACACATTTACACCGTTCGAGTGACTCAATTGCATTGATTAAAATTATACAATATATTTTGTACCTACTCGGGACTTCAGCACCTTCAACCATTATTAAAAAAAACCGCAATTGGACCCTGAAGATCTTTCAAATTACCGACCCGTTTCAAATCTTCCATTTATATCTAAAATCTTAGAAAAAATTACTGCTTTACAGATAATAAGTCACATAAATTGTTAACTAAATATCAATCCGCATAGAGAAGGTTCCACTCAACGGAAACTGGATTACTATGCGTTTTGTCGGATATAACTCTGGCCATAGTCGGGTAAGCTGGCACTTCTTTCAGTCTTAGACATGAGTGCCGCTTTTGATACGATTGATCACGATTTTCTTATCACACGTTTAGAAGAATCCTTTGGTTTAAACTGTGGCGTTAAGAATTGGCTGACATTGTATTTAACCAATCGTTTACAAGCAGTGAAGATGGGGCAAAACCAATCAAAATATGCAACCCTTTCATCTGGAGTACCCCAGGAGTCCGTTCTGGGCCCTCTGCTGTTCATTCTTTTCACAAATGATGTAGCTAAAATAATCGAATCAATAATAAAATAATAAAGTTTATTTTTACTGCTTACCAGAAGAAATACAGAGACTAAAAACTCGCATCGCTGAGTGTCTAGAAGCAATTACTCGCTGGATGACCTCAAATAGATTGAAGCTGAATCCGTCAAAGGCTGAGTTTCTCTGAACCGCCACAAGCAGACGTCAGCATATCATTGATAACTCTCCAATAAATATTTCAGGAAGTGACATTACTCCGAAGACGTGTGTTAAATTACTCGGTGTCAATCTGGATGCAGACTTTTCCCTTAAAAGTCAAGTAAACAGAACTGTAAGTACAGGGTTCTTTCAATTGAGGCAAATAAAAGCAGTTCGGAAAAACCTGCCAACAGAGGCAACTAAACTGTTTGTCAATTCGTGCGTTGTGTCACGTCTAGATTACAGCAACGGAATGTATGTGAGTCTCCCCAAATACCAAATTAACAAATTGCAATCAGTATTCAACGCTGCAGCAAGACTTATCACCGGCGTATTTAAATATTCTCACATTTCAGAGCATCTCAAAAATCTCCACTGGCTCAAATGTCCTGAAAGAATCCAGTTCAAGCTCTGCTGGATGGTATTTAAGTCACTTAACACATTGTTGTCGGGACACGGATTTTTCCATTTTTGCGGAACTGCTGCTGGATTACGGGACCCGTAAAAATCCGTGTTTTGTAGTCTGTTGCTAGAAGTCGGCTCATGTGTTTATCTGTGTAATTTGTTTGTTGTTGTCAGCAGCTAGATATTTAATATTTGCTTTGATATTTAATAAAGACATTTTTTTATTCGTCGTCGCATTTATTACAGTTCCACCAAATGTATTGTACTAATTTTGATATTGAATTTTTATACCGTACAAAAATAATTTTTAAAAGATGACAGATAAAAGTTAAATAACGATCTATAAATGCTTTTTACTTGATTTGAAAACCTTGAAACATTCCTGTTATCCCAAATATCTTCCATTATGTTCAATTCTATTCAAGATGCTTCGAGGAATTACTTTCTGCCTGATGTAAAAGAAGGGATGGTCGGGAGTGAGAAAACAAAACAAATTCCAATGAAACTTGGCCTGGGGTAATCTGTGAATTGTGTGGATAATTTATCAAATTATTCCTGGGATAGTGACACTGAGAGACTGTTGATAGCGCAGGCAGCTAGTGGAGAAAGTGAATCAAGTGATAGTGATGAATTTCCAATTCGTCCGAGACGACGACCACAATTTCCACAGCAACTCATATCTAGTGACAGCGATTCGGTATGATGAAAAAAATAAAGAATGGCGTAGTGTTGATGGTCCACCGGTACTAGAAAAATTTTTGGGATCTACCGGATTAAATCCTCAATACACTGTAAATAATATCATTGATGAAGGAGAATTGTTCGTTGGAGATGAACTTCTGGAGTTCATGGTGGAAGAGTCCAACAGATATCATGCCCAAAATGCAGCTCAATTCAAGGAACAAAAAATGTAATTGAAATGGAAGGATGTAAATCTGATTCAAATGAGAAAGTTTTTAGGTTTGATCATTTTGATGGGTCAAACTCGCAAAGACAGGAGAGACGAATTTTGGAGCACAGATCCACTCTTAGAAGTTCCTATTTTTAAAAAAATGATGTCCAGAGATAGATTTCGTCAAATCTGGAAGTCTTGGCATTTTTCCAACAATGAAGATATTCCACCACAAGACCAAAATCCAGACAAATTATGTAAAGTGCGACCTGTATTGGATTTATTGCTTCCAAAATCTATAGATGTATATAAGCCACGTCAACAAATATCTCTCAAGGAAGCTATTGTACCATGGAGAGGAAGATTGTCTTTTCACGAGTACAATGCGGGCAAGATAATAAAATATGGGATATTAGTGTGAATGGTTTGTGAAGTGACTACAGGGTGCAAGTTTGAAATTTATTGTTCACAGGGAAAAAAATTATTGGAAACCGTGGAAACCATTCCCACTCCTTATTTTGTATTATGAAAAACTATTCATAAAAACAAATTGTGACATATTTTAGTTTTACTTAGTGTTTAATTCGGTTTTTTATTAGATACATTTTTATAAAACTTTTATGTGCAAAATAAGCGCAAGTTTCCAGTGAATATAAAACTGTCATCCTCCATGTTTCTTCTTCATTCGATAGTATTGTTTATGGTAATTCTGTGTGTAAAATTTCATATTTTTATATTGTATAGTATAAAAGTTATGCCGAGATTCCGAAAATGTAAAAATACGCGCGCGGCTGCTAAAAAATAGCCCGCGCTAGGCTTAAAACGATGCACGAAATCACTCGACAACAATGTATTAACGGAATGGCTCCGGCTTACTTATTATCAGAACTGTGTATTCCTGAAAATACCAATTCACGGCAGTCAACCCTTAGGTCAGCAGGGTCATCAGCTATCGGGAGGTTGAAGGAACCAAAGCGCACACCATTTGGTATTAACTGAGTATTAACTAAGTTCGGTGATCGTGCTTTCGGAGTGTCAGGACCTAAAGCCTGGAATGAACTACCGCATGACTTAAGAATTATCAAAGACTCGACAGAATTCAGAACTAAACTTAAAACATCTTTTCAGACAATCGTATCCATAAATTTAAGAAATGCACCCGTAATTTGCTTGGATAGGCTAGCCGATTGGTACTTACCTAAAATCATTAAATAAAAAATTAAAATTCACACATCGGTGCGGAAATGCGTCCACAGCCCGCAACACTGTAAATAACTAAAGTGTAAAAATAAATTAAAAAATGCTAATATTTATTAAAAGCTTCTTACGCTTTTTAAGGTAATTTTATAGATATTTTCCGGTCCTAAAATTCATTTTATAAATATTTTCCAGTCCTAAAAATTATAAGTATTTCAATAAATACCAACTCTTCTTGTGCCACCAATCTTCTAATAAATGTAATATCGATAGAAAAGGAGCAACAAATAGCAACTGTAAAACTATCATCTCTATACTTAAATTTTCTAATAAAACTGTGTTTATCTGAAGCGACCTGCCAGGTAAGTATGTTTTTCTGTATCTGATTGTACATAATTAGTTAATAAATATTTGTACAGCGCCCTTGGGGTGATTTTTCACAAAAACGGCGCTATACAAATCATCCAATTATTATTATTTGGAGCGTGTTTTCTCAATTATGAATCACATTTGGTTTGATGACCGCGGCCGCATGCTGGAGTCTACTGTACGAGCGTTACTATACTGTAAATTATATTTCGGCATTACATGCAGTGACTTTTATTAAAAAAAAAAAAAAATGCCAGAATATTAAAAACAATTCACTCCAGCGAAAAGTACAATTGGCACAATAACTAATTTCTTAACTTTAAATAAACAACTTTCGGCATTCGATTTATTTGTTTCTTTTTCTTAGCTATCCCTCCTGTCCCGGTTTAGAGCTTCACAATTATGGTAAGCCTATCCATATCTGCCCGAAATAATACATTTTTTTCAAAATCAATGCTTTCCATAGAGGGTATATGCAAATGTGTTTTGTATTGGTCTGTTTTGTGACCGCCCAGAATGACCTTCATTAAAGGAACTACAATTGAGTGAAAACACCGTTGTCGATTGGTCATCTTTTTACAGAGAAGTGTGCGTGCATTGCGGTGCCATAATAATAATAATAATAATAATAGTTGGATGACTTGTATAGCGCCTGAAAGAACAAATTATGTGGATTCAATGTTACTTTTGAAACTGATGAAGCTAAGATAGGAAAGAGAAAATATAACAGCTGTAGAATGATAGATGAGAAGTGGGTGTTTGGCGGTTTCAAATGTGGCTAAAAACATATTCGTTTGTTCTGTTCAAATAAGAAACATTGTTGAAGGTGATAAAGGGGTATATTTTACCAGGAACTAGTCATATCCGATACCAACCCTGATGTATGGCAGTGAGGCATGGAATTGGCAGAGAAAGGATGAAAGTAAACTGAATGCCGTAGAAATGAGATCTCTGAGACGAAAGTGTGGTAAAACCATGTATGATCGTGTGAAAAATATTGAAATTCGTAAAGAATGCAAGGCTGATGAAAGCGTAATTAGTAAGATTAAGAAAGGGACGCTTAGATGGTTTGGGCATGTGGAGCGAATGAACGAAGAAAGGAGTGTAAGAAGAATGTATGACGCGAATGTGAATGGAAGAAGAAGCCGGGGACGCCCGAGGAAGACATGGCACGATCAAGTGAATCAAATACTTGAGTCGGGCCATGTCAGAAGTCGAAATAATAGAAGAGAATGTATGAGACGATGTATGAATGTGAATGAAGCAAGAAGTGTATGCCAAGATCGAGTTGTTTGGCGGTCCGTCTTCTCTCCCTACCCCCGCGGCGAAACGGCGTGATGGTTAGTTAGTTAGTCATATCCGATTGCTGGAAGGCACATGACTGCCCCCAAGATGAAAGTTTTGTCCATCTTAGTCTTAATCATAGCCTCCATTTTGTCGATCCAACCACCGGAGCTCATGCACAAAATATTGAACGTTGTTGGAAGGAAGTATGAACAAGTGTCCCAAGATACGGTAGAAGTGCATTGCATTACGAAGGATATCTGTGTGAATTTCTCTGGAAGAGATTCTACCAGATCACACCCCGATGTAGTCATCTACGATAGCAACCTACTTTCCAGACCATCCTGGACACAGACATGACATTCTCGACATCAATTATTTCAAAGGCAAACTGGATTTACACTCTTCAGACAATCAGTGACCTTGATTCAGACCAGAACCTGGTACTACTTACTTCGTCAGAATTCCGACTCAACAGCGCATCGCACTTTAAAAAAAAACCGACTGGACATACTTTAACTCGATACGACAGTTAAACAATTTTCTCAAGGTATCACGTCATCAATCAACATTGCCTTAAGCGTAACGGCTGCGGTGCCTGTTTCATACAAAATTGAATTTTGAATTGGAGGCCAAAATACCCATCCAGACTGAATGATATATTTTTTTAATTAAAGGTTTAGTAAATATCTAGTACGGATGAGAAGTATTTTATTTATTTTTGTTTTAGTTTTTTAAGTATGTGCCATGAAAAAAAATCAATTTTCATAATTTTAGAGGCAGCTTTGAAAATTATTTGCGGGTTTATCGTACTTTTAAAACAAATATATCACATTTGCTATGTAAGTATTATTTCATAAATAAAAATATAAATATAAAACATTTAAAAAAAAAACGTTTTTTCGGGTCGATATTTTAAATTCTGTATGGCAAATTTGTGTTCCACCTTAAATTGGTCGTTTTTAATTTAATTTAAAGTCAACCATAACGCTTATTTTAATATTTTAAAAATAAAATTAATTTTATATTTCATTATATTTTCAAAGCAGATGGGTTTAAATTTTTTGTTAAATCATCGTTAGCCCCTAAATAATTGTGAAAGATGCCTCTAAAATCGCGAAAAATCAATTCCTTTAATGGCCGATATTTCATAAGGTAAAACAAAAATAAATAAAATACGTCTCATCCGCACTAGATATTTACTAAACCTTTAATTAAAAAATAGATCATTCAGTTTGGATGGGTATTTTGGCTTCCAATCCAAAATTCAGTTTTGTATGAAACAGGCACCGCAGCCGTTCCCCTTAAGGCCCACCCCTCAATCTGACTGCCGAGGCGATCTCCCTTATGACATTCAAATCTTGATTAACAGCAAAAACTTCATCCAACATGGCTGGCAAAAGTATCGTGATCCCAGGAACAAAAAACAGATTCAACGAGACACTCCAAAGTACGTGCCTATTCCAATTCCACCCGGGCAAAGAGACCTCCGAACTAAAAACCAGCGACAACTCTATCTGGAAGCTCTCCAAAGCTCTTCGCAACAAATCCACCCAAACCACCCCATTCATGTTGAACATGGCCTCGTCTATGACAACCAATACAAAGCAGAGGCAATTTATGTGATGTGAAAGCATTGACCAAAAGCGCCGAAAGACAATCTCACTCTACCCTGATCAAGGGCTAGGGCCGGCACTGCTTAAAAGCAGTGTTCCACCCTGCCCTCAATATACACTTAGCTCTCGTGACAGACGTATCAGAAACTAGCTCTAAAAGCTAATTAAAGAGGCATCTATGTGTTTCACAGAGAGGAGAAATCCTTCTCATGCTAACTTTATGAATACTCCTGAACAACAAGTAATTTTGAAGGACAAAAAGCCAAAGATGGAATAACAATCCATTTTATTTCAATCAGAACAGTCGGTTAGTCCATGTGTGCAAACTTTCCTTCAAAAACAGATTAAATGTCAACGATCCAATCCCCATCTGCACTGTGTTATAGAAACTGGATAAAGTTAAATTTAATAAACCAAAAATAGCAAAAGTGCATGGTAAATAAAACTTCCAAACAAAAAGTTAAAAACGTTTTACTTGTAGAGGATCAATAAGGTAAGCACGGAAACCTTAAAAAAGTCAATGAAAGTGTGAGGCACGGCATTATTGAGTTTTTTCATTTATGAAGATTGAAAGTCACCTGTATGCCTCTTCATCAAATTCATCATGGCAATTTATCGATGGAAGCAAAACTATTACACAAATACATGATTATGTGACTGATTGTAAAAGAAGTAATGTTCCATTTGGGAACTATGCATTATTAACTTTAATAGATTTCAAGTCTTCAGATTGTATGAGAATGCTCTACACTTCATTAGTTAGAAGTCAAGTGGAGCATTATTCACCTATTTGGTCCCCTTTGTATAAAGTACACTCTAACAATATAGAACGGGTTCAGCACAAATTTCTTAGGTATATTATAAATATATGTATGTAAAGAAAACCACATTATTTATGTTAGCGCTTTCTTTAATTTTGTAATTTCCGCTTTACCGACAGGTTAGTTGGTAGCCCGCTAGATGTCACGACTCACTAAGCGGCCGTGACGTTTAACGAGAGAGAAATTTTACCATTCTAGCAATATGCTTTATAATTTTTAAGGATATAAAAAACACCTGAAATAGAGGCTTTAAATGTTGTTTCTTATGTTTATTGCAGGTGAGTTAATATTTTGATCATCTTAAATTGCTTATTTTGTTATTCCTAAAATTGTAAATACCTATTATGAATAAATGTCTTATGTTTATTGCAGCAAGGAAACGCAATTAAGTCTTTTTGAACCAAGTGTGAAACACCATTATATGTATATATAAATTTTTAACTCAAAATTACAATTGAAAATATTAATTATGTAAGTTTGACGAATCAATTGCATCTGATTACGCCGCCTGACAGGAGAATTATGTCAGACCTAGTTGTATTATATAGAATCATTAACAACCTAATTGACAGCCCTGCCATCCTCGCCACTATTAAATTAGATGTACCGACGAGGAACACAAGACAAACTAACATTTTTCTGCAACAATTGCACAACCAACTATCAGTCTGATTCATTAACCAATAGGATGCATGAATACGTAGATCTTGACCCACGGGTAGAACAACTGATGCAACAGATATCGGCTCTAATAGGCAATTGATAGACCTTGATAGGCAATCGAGTCAAAATCGGGGTCTCGGAGAAAAAAAAAAATCAGTGGGAGATACCCAACGGGAGGTATCGGGGTTTATCAAACTACCCCCCAGCCTAGCCGTCCAGAAGAACATCTTGGAGTTCAGGAATCCAAGTACCGTGGCAAAAGAATCACTCCTAAAGCGGACACAAGAAGGGTGGAGGTTGTTTCGATTATTCAACACTTTAATTTGGAGAAATGGTCGCAGGTGCGTTATATGAAAACGCAGTAACATTATCCTGTCACGCCCGCCTTTATAGAACTGGAAGTGGATGAAGAGGCTAGATAAGAAGACCCCTTTCGCATCAGCCCCCCGCTCTGGTAACTGTGCGCCTTGTCCAGCAATGCGCCCACTTCCTATAACCAGAATAATCCTTGCCAGACCAACAATCTCGCACTCTATTCAAATTTATTAAAGAACTGATATTGGCTGTCAACAAATATGGAGGAACTCCAACCAAGAGGTAAAATCTCATTTCCATTAAATAAAAATCACAAATAAATTATGTCCTGATGTTCCCGTTGCAGAATGCAAGTACAAGTCCTCGTGCTGATACCTGCCCTCAAGCCACCACATCAATAATCCACGCCTAACCAACGCTTCCCAATCTCCCCCAGGTAGAGCCGTGTATGCGGGAGACAGCGGGGGTGGGCTGGTGTTTCCTCTGCAGCATCAGCCCCCCGCTCTGGTAACTGTGCGCCTTGCTCAGCAATGCGCCGACTACCTACAACCTGAATAATTCTTGCCAGACCAACAATCTCGCACTCTATTCAAATTTATTAACGAACCGATTTTGGCTGTCAAAAAATATGGAGGAACTGCAACCATGAGGAAGAATCTCATTTCCATCAAGTAAAAACCACAAATAAATTATGTCCTGATGTTCCCGTTGCAGAATGCAAGTACAAGTCCTCGTGCTGATACCTGCCCTCAAGTCACAACATCAATAAATAATCCATGCCTATCCAACACTTTCCTATCTCTCCCAGGTACAGCCGTGTACGCGGGAGACAGCAGGGGCGGGCTGGTGTTCTTACTGCAGATCCAGCCCCCCGCCCAGATAACTGTGCGCCTTGCTCAGCAATGCGCCGACTTCCTACAACCTGAATAATTCTTGCCAGACCAACAATCTCGCACTCTATTCAAATTTATTAACGAACCGATTTTGGCTGTCAAAAAATATGGAGGAACTGCAACCATGAGGAAGAATCTCATTTCCATCAAGTAAAAACCACAAATAAATTATGTCCTGATGTTCCCGTTGCAGAATGCAAGTACAAGTCCTCGTGCTGATACCTGCCCTCAAGTCACCACATCAATAAATAATCCATGCCTATCCAACACTTTCCTATCTCTCCCAGATACAGCCGTGTACGCGGGAGACAGCAGGGGCGGGCTGGTGTTCTTACTGCAGCTCCAGCCCCCGCCCAGATAACTGTGCGCCTTGCTCAGCAATGCGCCGACTACCTACAACCTGAATAATTCTTGCCAGACCAACAATCTCGCACTCTATTCAAATTTATTAACGAACCGATTTTGGCTGTCAAAAATATGGGAGAACTGCAACCATGAGGAAGAATCACCATTTCATCAAGTAAACCACAAATAAATTATGTCCTGATGTTCCGTTGCAGAATGCAAGTACAAGTCCCTAGATGCTGATACCTGCCCTCAGTCACCACATCAATAAATAATCCATGCCTGCTCCAACACTTTCCTATCTCTCCCAAGTACAGCCATTAATGCGAGACAGCGGGCTGGTGTTCTTACTGCAGAATCAGCCCCCGCTGGGCTTCTTTATAGCGCCTCATACAAACTTTCTAACCCTAGATAATTCTTACCAGGCTCAACAATCTAGCACTCTATTCAAATTTATTAACGAACCGATTTTGGCTGTCAAAAATATGGAGGAACTCCAACCAAGAGGTAAAATCTCATTTCCATTAAATAAAAATCACAAATAAATTATGTCCTGATGTTCCCGTTGCAGAATGCAAGTACAAGTCCTCGTGCTGATACCTGCCCTCAAGCCACCACATCAATAATCCACGCCTAACCAACGCTTCCCTATCTCCCCCAGGTAGAGCCGTGTATGCGGGAGACAGCGGGGGGGGGCTGGTGTTCCCTCTGCAGCACCAGCCCCCCGCTCTGGTAACTGTGCGCCTTGCTCAGCAATGCGCCGACTACCTACAACCTGAATAATTCTTGCCAGAACAACAATCTCGCACTCTATTCAAATTTATTAACGAACCGATTTTGGCTGTCAAAAAATATGGAGGAACTCCAACCATGAGGGAAAAATCTCATTTCCATTAAGTAAAAACCACAAATAAATTATGTCCTGATGTTCCCGTTGCAGAATGCAAGTACAAGTCCTCGTGCTGATACCTGCCCTCAAGTCACCACATCAATAAATAATCCACGCCTATCCAACACTTTCCTATCTCTCCCAGGTACAGCCGTGTACGCGGGAGACAGCAGGGGCGGGCTGGTGTTCTTACTGCAGCTCCAGCCCCCCGCCCAGATAACTGTGCGCCTTGCTCAGCAATGCGCTGACTTCCTACAACCTGAATAATTCTTGCCAGACCAACAATCTCGCACTCTATTCAAATTTATTAACGAACCGATTTTGGCTGTCAAAAAATATGGAGGAACTCCAACCATGAGGAAAAATTTCATTTCCATTAAGTAAAAACCACAAATAAATTATGTACTGATGTTCCTGTTGCAGAACGCAAGTACAAGTCCTCGTGCTGGTACCTGACCTCAAGCCACCACATCAATAATCCATGCCTAACCAACACTTTCCTATCTCCCCCAGTTACAGCCATGTACGCGGGAGACAGCGGGGCGGGCTTGTGTTCCCGCTGCAGCACCAGCCCCCTGCTCTGGTAACTGTGCGCCTTGTCTAGCAATGCGCCCACTTCCTACAACCAGAATAATCCTTGCCAGACCAACAATCTCGCACTCTATTCAAATTTATTAAAGAACCGATTTTGGCTGTCAACAAATATGGAGGAACTTCAACCATGAGGTAAAATCCCATTTCCATTAAATAAAAGTGAAAAATAAATTATGTCTTGATGTTCCCATTGTACCACCAGCCCACCGCCCTGGTAACTGTGCGCCTTGCTCAGCAATGCGAAGAATTCTTACAACCAGAATAATCCCAGAAAGACTAACTTTCTCATGCCCTATGCCAATTTATTAAAGCACTGATTTTGGCTGTCAACAAATATGGAGGAACTCCAACCCATAAGGAAAAATCTCATTTTCATTAAGTAAAAATCAAAAATAAATTGTGTCTTGATGTTCCCATTGCAGAACGCAAGTACAAGTCCTCATGCTGATACTTGCCCTCAAGCCACCACATCAATAATCCATGCCTAACCAACGCTTTCCTATCTCTCACACGCCCTTCACCGAATTTGGCTGTCAATAAATATGGAGGAATTTCACCCATGAAGTAAAATTTCATTTCCATTAAATAAAAGTCACAAATAAGTTATATCCTGATGTTTTAGTTGCAGCACCAGCCCCCGCCCTGATAACTGTGCGCCTTGTCCAGCAATGCGCCGACTTCCTACAATCAGAATAATCCTTGCCAGACTAACTATTTCGCACTCTATTCAAATTTATTAAAGAACCGATTTTGGCTGTCAACAAATATGGAGGAACTTCAACCATGAGGTAAAATTCCATTTCCATTAAAAAGTGAATTTATGTCTTGATGTTCCCTTTGTAACACCAGCCCACCGCCCTGGTAACTGTGCGCTTTGCTCAGCAATGCGCCGAATTCTTACAACCAGAATAACCTCGGAAAAACTAAATTTCTCGCGCCCTATGCCAATTTATTAAAGCACCGATTTTGGCTGTCAACAAATATGGAGGAACTTCAACCAAAAGGTAAAATCTGATTTCTAGCAAGTAAAAATCACAAATAAATTGTATCCCGATGTTCTCGCTGCATAACTCAAGTACAAGTCCTTGTGCTGATACCTGCTCGCAAGCCACCACATCAATAATAGATGCCTAGCCAACACTTTCCATTCTCTTCCAGGAACAGCCTTGTGCCCGGGAAACAGCGGGGGCGGGCTGGTGTTCTTACTGCAGAATGCAAGTACCATCCCCCCCGCGCTGGTACCAGCACGCCGTGCGCAGCAATGTGCCGACTTTGTACGACTAAAATAATCCTTGCCAGACTAACTTTCCCACGCTTTACGCCAATCTATGAAAGCGGTGATCCCCAACCCCCGGGCCGCAAATCAAATGATACCGGGCCACCCAAGGCCCTGCTTAAAAATTAAAATTAGGTAAAAAAGAATCGAACATACCCAATAAAAATTTAAATAATTTTTCAACAAAAATAATCATTTAGTTAAGAACCCCTTCACGCCAAGTTACCGTCGACATCAATACCTTCGAAGTAAAAAACACGACTGGGCTTCCATCTTGCGCACTCACATATATGACGTAAAGAGTTTGAGAGAGACGCAATGATGTGGGTCACCGCTCTCATATTCTGCTTGCCCAAATTAAAGTGGAATCGTTTTATTGAGAATATATGACATACTAACACGCGTTTGATTGAATTTATTTCTGTTTTTCAACCAAATACTTCTATTGCGACCAACGAGAGCTTATTATTATGTTTATAATTATTTTAATAAATTTGTAAATGTATTTACTATATTTAAGAGATATTTACATATTTTGAGGCGATGTGTACTAGTTATACACATCACTGGTGAGGAAAGGTTAACCGGGAGCTGAGAGATGTCACCTAAAGCCGCACCAATACCGTGCATGCGCAATATATCGTAATATTGGGGAGGTTTTAGGTGACGTCTGGAGCTGAGCGGCTGCAAGCGGCAGCAACATTGTAGCTTTGGTGGAGAGAAGGTGTGTATCGCTCTTCACTCTGTTCACTGGTACTTTCTCATGTTTTAAAGTGCTTGGTGTAGGTGTTTAAATTTAACCCACAAATTAGCAAAAATGAGTATGAAACAGACATCATTAGAAAGTTTCCTTGGGAAAAAGAAAAGGTCCAGTGAAGAGGAAGAGCCTTCAACATCAAAGAAACATAACGCTTTTAACAGACAATACCATGAGTCGTACTTGAAATACGGATTTATTGGGACAGATGATTCCCACACACCAAACCCACTCTGCATAGTTTGCGGCCACCAGCTCTCTAATGAGCCAATGAAACCGGAACCGTCCGATACTTCAAGGCCTAGCCTTCGGAGATAATTTGTTAGGAGTCTGATGTTTGCCAGCTGGAACTGTCAAATTCAAACATTTTGGACTTCACTTCTATGGAAATTACGCCACTGTCGAGCGCGTGGTTTTTTACTTACGAGAAAAACTACAAATTAAAAGTGTTAATAACAAACCTCTGAACAATTTTATATAGTTATACCGTACAGAAGTGTTTCCAACGTCGAAAAATGGTTAATAAATGCGTTGTTCCACGTTGTAGAGGAAATTATGTCAACGGACCTACATAACATACGTTCAAGTTTCCACAGGATTCAATATTGCGTCAGAAATGGATTCACGCTATTCGACGTGACTTTACACCAACAAAATATTCTACGGTACACTAAATGTGTATTTTTATCCAAATACAATAACATTTTACAATGTACTACTGCATAAAGAATCCTTTTTTGCCATAACCACAATCTACTTTATAACCTCAATGTTTGTGAAAACACGGATTTTGCAAGGATTACCAATTGTAATATGATTTTTTGAGATTGTTTTCATATTATTTTGATTTGAACATGTATTATTGTTTACATTGTCGTCTAATTTCATCTGTATTATCGTTTTTAACAGTTTTTGCTGTTAATAAATGGATAACAAAATGTCAAAACGCGATGTTTTTCAAGTAGTTATTATTAAATGTTGAATTCCATAATGTCCATTTTATAGGAGGATCTTAAATAATAGATGTCTTTTATTATTTTTGTAAGTCCTGAATTGTAATAATGTACCCACATTATCTGTCTTAGCTGCCAGATCTGGCGCTATGTTCATTTAAAAGTTTATTAAATATGCATATTAGCACGCATTTCTTAATATGCACAAAATTGATGAAAAACACATTTTATTAGTTTAATTACAAAGAGGAACAACTATTTCAGTTACCGGAGAAGAAAAATTATGCATTTTAATTAATTTAAAGATTGGTAAAGTTTCAAGTTTTTGTATGGCTTTTAGGTTAGGTTTTTTTTATTTACAAAAGACTGAGAACCTAAAAACTTATTTTATGTCTAATTAATATGTTGTATATATATAAAATAGGTTTTAGGTTCGTAGTTTGGGTTTTTAAAAATAATAAAAAAGACTAACAAGAAAAATACGTGCCTATATACATATTTACTAAAAGTTTGATATACTTTGTAAGACAGATGAAAGAAAAAAGAGGGTATATTGATAATTTAATATTAAACTTATAACATTCCAGGTTTGTGAGCTACATTTCAGAAAAGACGAAATTCTTAGAACCAGTGTGCACACCAACATAGAAACTGGAGAACAATGCATACTGAAGTACAAGAGATTGAAACTTGCTCCGGGAGCTGTGCCGTCCATTCTACCAAACTGTCCAACTTACTTGTCAGTGCCTCCATCTTCAGCCCGAGAAAGTGTGGATGCAAGGAAATGCAGGAAAGAACTTCTTAATTTACAAACAGCAGTAGAACAGAGCATAGTTTCTAATGCAGTATTAGAATCCCAGAACCATTTTTCTATTTTTAATGAATTTTTAGTTTGCATTGAAAAAAATAATTTACCAAATGGTTGTATTACTGTCAAAAGAGAAAATTCTGTAGTTTTGTTTTTATCTTTCCACAATTCCTTTTCCAAAAGTCATTGCATCTGCAGTTGTCGATATAAATTTACAAATGACTTTATTTGTTGAATTAAATCAATTAGGTGAACAGTCAACGTCAGCACCGGTACCGTGTGGACGTGTTTATTTGTCTAAACAATTGTGATATTGTCACTTATATTCGAAAAGGTTTTCGTTGTGTGTTAGGTGACCGCTGCGCGGTCACAAAACTTAACCCATTATGGACGTGCTGTCCATAATCGAAAATATCAAGTTTGAAATATCAAATATATCCACTATGAAGGATTCAAAGGCTAAAAATAATTTGCTTTTGAACATTAAACTACTTGAGGAAAAATGGACTCAAGAAAAAGAAATCCTGAAAAACGAGATAGTTTCACTACAAGCGAAACTAATAGATAAAAAAAAAATAGAAAATTCAAATAATATGGAAAAAAGAACATATGCAAGTAGAGTCAAACAGATGCCTGAATCGAAATAGTCACTGATTGTAAAAGGCGAAAATACTGACATGACATCAGGTGAAATAAAAGAGCAAATAGTCAAAAAAATTAAAATATCAAACTTGGATATTGCAGTAAACGGTGTACGAAAAGCCTCACAAAATAAATTAATAATATCTTGCCCTTCAAAAGACCACGCGGAGAAATTAACAGACGAAATAAACAAAACATTAAAAAAAAACATGGTCGTGGAAGAACTAAAAAAGAAAAATCCAAAAATATTCATAAGAAATCTACAAGCAGATTTATCCGAAGAAGAAATAATTGAGGCTTTAAAAACACAAAATGATGGATTCAAAGAAATTATGGAAAATGATGTAAAACACACCATTAAATTGATCAAAATGTTTAAAACTAAAATCCAAAATCGACTCACTAACTACATACTGGAAACCAGCGGAATACTAAGGTCTTACCTCATGGAAAAAGAAAAAATTAATATTGGATTTAACAGAGTTCGAGTGGAGGATGCCAACCCCCTGACGCAGTGCTATCATTGTCTGAAGTTTGGTCACACAGCGTTAAAATGCTTGAATAAAGATAAAAACGGGAAATGTCTACATTGTGCCATGGATCACGAATGGAAGGAATGCCCAAACAAAAACTCAGAGGAAAAATGCAGTAACTGCGTTTACCAAAACAAAACATTTAATTTGACCCTTAATACTAATCATAGAGCTAATAACTCAAACTGTACGTACTTTAAAAAGATGATGTATATCGCACAAAGTCGTATAGACTATGACTAGGTATGTACTAATATTAAATTATATTGTCACAAACGTCATGATAATATCATGTAAGCATAACGTGTTTCCATTGCTTAACAAGTACGAAAATTTTAAATCATTACGACAATTTTTTTTAAATGTGTATTCTGCATTGTCCCTTTACCAAAGTGTTGATGCGAGCGTACTGAATTATAAACTGACCCTCATATATTCAGGCATGAAACAGATACAATGCATTGACTGGTGCCAATTATCTCACCTACCTAGGTCCGAACAAAACCATCATCTGTCTAGGAACCTATCGAAATTGTTAACTGACTTAATATTATGTGTCTATCTAGTCTGCCTTTATAAACGCCTAATATGTGTATTTGAAATAATTCACGTTTCTTTTCTACATTATAAATATGGGTGATTTAAACGGAGACTTTGATATAACAGAAATAGATTATGAACGGACGCGACATTTTGAAAACTGGACTGAAAAAAAACTTGTTTTAGGAAATAATATAATAACTGCCCTAAATTTAAATATTCGATCCTTATCAAAGTACTGGGATACTCTCCTCCTAATTATTTCTAGTTCTTTGAAAAATATTGACATTATCATGCTGTGTGAAACCTCGATAAATGAAAATAATGTGAATCAATACAAAATAACGGGTTTTAATTCATACCATTATTGCCGAAAAAAAAGATCGGGTGGGGGAATTATTGTCTACGTGAAAGAACACCTTACTTTTGAACAAATAGATATAATGCCAACTCAATTCGAATGCGTTTACGGAACCATTTCTGTTAACAAACATAAACGTGAGCATTTATTAGGAATCTATAGACCTCCAAATACAAATAAAAAATTATTTCTTGATGAACTGGAAACAATTTTGGAAAATATTGATATTAAAGAATCTATTTTGATTCTTGGTGACATAAACATAAATATTTTAAGTCAACATGACTCAACAGTAGTGCAATATGAAAATTTAATGTCTATCTTCGGTTTAGTTAGATGCATATATGATATCACGCGTGAAGCAGTGTTAACTAACTATGTAACTGCAACGTGTCTAGATCATATTTATTTAAGAGAAAAAGATAACACAGAAATCAGGTCATGCGTATGTGAAACAAGGATAGCAGATCACTACCTAACTGCCGTTTCTATTGATTTTTGTACCTGTAAAATTGACAAATCGCACCTCGAATGCCATACTGTACTATCTGAAAAAAAGGTTGATCTGCTAATCACAATGACTGATTGGAAAGAAATGCTAAATTTATCTGAACCTAATACCATGTATCAAGAAATTAAATCGATTTTTAAAAATATTTATGAAAATAGTAGCGTTACAGAAGAATTGACAAAAAAATATCGCAATAACCAAAAAACCTGGATGAATGATTTGCTCATTGAAAATATACAACTACGAGATGCACTATGGAGAAAATGGAAAAACACGCCAACCAACAAAAAATATGAAAACGAATTCAAGAAATACAGAAATAAACTAAATAAGCAAATATTGTACACAAAAAAAAAATATTACAATAACAAATTTAATCACTGTTTTAAGGATATTAAAAAAACTTGGAATGAAATAAATAAAATTTTAGGAAGGAAAAATAAATCCAGCTGTGATGCAGTTGTATCTAAATATTTCTTAAAGTCTCAACCTACTAATATAGTGGCAGAAAATTTTGCTAACTTCTTTGATGAGGGAGTTAATAAGTTATTGCATGAATGTGATGTCCGAGCGTCTGACTGCGTACAGGAATATCTACCACATTCAATGTACCTACCAAGAGCTAATACCAAGCAAATTGAATGTATTATTGTAGGTATGAAAAATTCCAAGACACCTGGCGTAGACCTAATTCGTATGCATGATTTAAAAAAACATGTCAAATTACTTAGCCCTATAATTGCTCACTTTATTAACATGATAATTGATACGAGTGAAATTCCCGAGGAACTAAAATGTAGCATTGTAAGACCTATTTTTAAAAATGGAGACCACTCTATAAATAATTACAGGCCAATTTCTATATTACCTGCATTAGAAAAATTTTTAGAAAAATATGTTTCGACAAATTTAGATAAATATTTAAATAAATTGGGTATTATCGATGAATGCCAGTTTGGGTTCCAGAAAAAAAAGTTGTGAGAAACTACTTGCAAACTTTTCCAATTATATAAATTCCCAGCTAAACTCTCAAAAACACATACTGGTACTTTTTATTGATTACTCAAAAGCTTTTGATACACTCTGCGATAAACAAATAATAAATGTACTTGATGCCATAGGAATCCGTGGTAAACTCCTTTCTTTTTTTAAAAACTATTTATCAAATAGAAAAATGAAGGTAAAGATTTTAAATGAAATGAGTAAATGTAGATATGTAAAATCAGGTGTACCACAGGGGTCAATTCTAGGTCCTAAATTGTACATTATATATGTTACTGCTATGTCCAAATTATTTAAAAAAGCTCTTAGATTCATTTTCGCAGATGACACTGCATTTGTAGTATCAAATGAAAATCCCTTAATAGCTTTTCAAGATTTACAATTAGACTTTAATGAACTTCTCAAATGGGCGCATGATGTAGGACTAATTATTAATGTTAAGAAAACCAAATGTATGTATATAAGGTCACCGAGTGTGAAAATGTGGAATTTACCAAAACCAATTGCACATCATTTTGAATGCATACATAAAAAAATTTAAAAAAATTGTGACTGCGACACGATCGATTTTACAAAAGATTATGCTTATCTGGGATTATTAGTAGATAATAAATTTAAGTGGGACACGCAAGTGGCCAAAATATGTAACCAGCTCCGATCTATATCGAGTAGCTTCTATAAATTAAAATTTGTCTTGCCACATGGCACACTTAAACTTATATATTTTTCCATGTAGAATCCATTCTGAGATATGGAATACGAACTTGGGGTCACACAAGCTTTACGTATATTAAGTATGTCCAAAATTTACAAACTGCGATAGTTAAAAAAATTGTCTCACCAAAGATATACAGACAAAGAAAAAATTTAAAAATATTATACGGTGCTGAGGGCCTACTTCCGGTAAAAGGTCTCCTATGGTACATCACTATTATAGATAACGCGGGAAAAAAGCCAATACAAAAAGCCACTGGTGCACAAACACAGCACTAGATTCACTGAAAGAAGAGGCCTAAAAATTCCAAAAAATTCAAATAAATATGGAGGTCGAACTCTTGAATACATAGTGCCAGTGATTTTCAATAAATTTAATGAAAGCTATAAATTGGAGGAAAGTGAGAGGCTTTGCGTGAAATCGATGAAGTTATGGATTTTAAATGAGCAATCTATGTATCTTTAAATTTTTATCTATGTATACTTAATGGCTAAGTTAATGTGCCTATAATGTTAACGTCAAATGTAAGTACCTATTTTATTTAAGATTAATATATATTTATTAAAACAAAAAGAAAAAGAAATGTTTGTACGTATTACTATTAGGACTAATTAATCTTTGTAGAACCTGCAGACAAGCTGTCATGTGACCGCTTTGCAGGACTACATATTTTGCTCCTTTCTTTATTTTACCATGCATGTATTTATGTTCTTTGGATGAATAAATAATTTAAAAAAAAAAAAAAACAAGTTTTTCCCAAAAGCATTAACAATTTCAATGAACTTAATACTATATTAATGTCGATTAAATCCTTCAAAAATATTTCTGAGAATGCTATAGATACTGTATTAGAAACTGTTGTCCATTTACTACGTAGCATTGATCACTTATTAGCTGACAACGCTAAAAAGCAACAAAAAAATCTAATTTTAATAGAACAATTAGAATTTTTAAATCGTAAATCAGGAGCCATAAGGTATTCACCAGGTTTTGTAATTTTCACCCCCATTCATATAAATTCTTACGAGGTTCAGATCATTTAACGTTTCCTCACCGTAGAACTTTGAGAAGAGTTTGCTCCAATTTTTAAACAAACCCACTAAACGAACAGAGTGATAGTAATTTTCTGTCATATTAAACATAAATTTAATTTATTAACCGAAAGACAGTTGAATGTATCATTGATGATAGATGAAATTCATATAAAGCCATATTTAGATTACAACGGACGCAGCATTTTGGGAATAGCTTACAATAGTGAAAACGCAGCAACTACAGCCCATGTCTTTATGATCCAAAGTTTACTCTCTTGTTATAAAGAAGTTGTCCATATACTCCCCGTTAAAACTATGAATGCAGATCAATTGTTTACTATTATTAAAAAATTATAATGGGTCTTCAACAGATAGGATTTAATGTTTTGTGTGTGGTTAGTGATAATAATTCTATTAATAGAAAAGCTATGTCTTTCAGCTCTCCTCCCCAACTGAAAACTGTTTACTACAATCCATCCAATGAAAGCTTACCTTTATTTTATATTTTAGATTCTGTCTACATATTCAAATGTATTAGAAATAATTGAATTAATCAAAAAGACGATCATCAAGTATTATTGTTTCCAGACTTCCATGATCATACGGCTGAATCGGTAGCTGCATTTTCTTCCAGAAAACAACTTCTCGAATTAGAATGTAAAAATGTAGTCAAGTATGCTTAGCTTATGGATTAACACTCTTTGCCCAATTTCTTTTGAAAGACAAAATGTGAAGCTTGTTCAAAATGTATTTAATGAATTTGTCCAACAGGCATTGATGATTCTAGGCGAGCAACATAATATTTCACATTTTGCAACAACTGCTGATTTCGTATATTTAATTCGCACGTGGTGGAATATCATCAATGTTAAAACTCCATTTAGGGGAATAATATTTCGAAATCCCTTTCAGAAACCACTTTCTCTTATTCCTTGTAAAGAAAATGTAGTATATTTTGGAAAAATTTATTGAATGGTTAGATTCATGGAAAGCTTCAAACAATAATTTCAATTCATTGACTTGAGAAACTCACTTGGCTATCACACATTCAACTCGTGGTCTTTTAGAAATGGCTGAATATTGTATAAACATTTTAAATTTCAAATAATTTCTTCCAGTCAAAATTCAAACAGATGCATTAGAAGCTGACTTGGAAAGTATAGAAATATGGCAGGTTCACAATATTTAATATCAGACAAATATTTGAAGCCGAGTCAAAGATAAGGATACAAGATCTATTACGCTTAACATTGTCTTCGTGTGCATATGGCCGTATACAGATTGATATTGTTGATTGTGAAGCTGAACCTCAGGTCTGTACCAGTTCAAAGATACAATCAAATCTCTCCTTTTCTGGATTGTCTAAAACATTTACTGAGAAAGATTTCCAGCAAGCAGAAGCCAGTCTCTCTATTCTTACATATCTCGCAGGTTATTGTGCCCGAACCGTTTAAAAAAAAAACTTAAATGTACATCATGTTCCAATTACATCACTATACATAAAATGTTAGACGCAGATTGTAGTTTTACTTATTAGTAAGGAATATGGATCGAGGTGGTTTATTATGTCCTCACACTGACATTGTCAATGCCATCATTCATAACTATGTCACCGTTCAAAAGCTTTTATCACCCAAACTAGAAAAAATATTATAATAACCAGCGTGAATTAAGTCTTACAGTTAACGATTGATGCTATCAATGAGAGGTATTTTTTTCTAACTGACCTAAATTCCCCCTCTGGACATTCATTAAATACCATTTTGCAATATTTAATTAGATCATCTACAAATTCATTGTCAAATAATTACGTTAAAAAAAGAAATGACTGCATTAAAAAAAGTTGTAAAGAAACGCAAAGTCTACACAGTAAAAAGAAATATTCTTGCATCGCTCACGAAACATGTAGTAATATTGTATATTAATAAAGTGATGTATACAAAGTTATTTTGTTTTAATTAAAATACATAATGACATCACAAAGTGAAAACCTTCTAGAAGGAGTATTCTTCTTCGAAAAAAAAAAAATATATATTCTTGACTGATTGCAATAATTATATGGTGTACACATGGGGAGGACTTTCAACAGTGCATTCCAAACAATCATAACAAAGATTATATCTATACTATTTATATGTGTAGTATTTATACATATTTTATTTTCAGATACTTCCGCACCCCGCACTACTTTGCCAGCCTCCAGCATCTGCTCTACATTTGCCTGCAGTAATATCCAGCAACTTCACAACATCATATTCCAAAATCATTATAATAATGTTATAATAATCAATAACAAACATAATATGTCTTATAATATTTCATAATAAAGAGAAAATGTCGCGCCGCAGTTTTCCCATGTTTTTCTTTGCCGAGATTAAGACAGCTTCTGTCATGGCTTTATAAGTACCTATGTGCTCTGTACTTAAACAATGTTACATTTAACAAAGTAAATATGATTTTATACTAACTATTTTGTACCGGTACGGCTGTGCTCATACAGACTTTATTCGTAAGTAAACGTCAGAAATGGATAAACCAACGGCATCTATCGGCTTTCCCCCATATTTTAAAAACTAAACGAAGTTAGCGGTATTATCGACTTTACAAAAGCGATTTCAAAATATGTGTGACGTCACAATCAATCTTTCGTGGTGTTCGAAACCAGTTTGAACATGTGCGCGCACGTCATCGCGTATACATATATTTCATCCGCGAAAATTGCATTTTTATCAAGTTTTTCTTAATTTAATTGTTTGGTGATCACTTTTTGAAAGTTGTTGAACACGGTTTTATTAAAAAAAAAGTATTTTGTTTGGTGTTTTTGTGTTTTATTGACAATATTTTTATTCTTTGGATACCCTTATTTACGTACTATTTGATAGCGAAAAGCCCATTCGTAATTTTGAGTTGTGGAATTTTTGTGAGTGTATTGATTGGGATTTTATATTATATTGTTTCATTTAAAGTTATAAATATTTGTGTTGTAATTTTTCTTTTATAAATTATCTGTACCTCAATTTACGATCATGTCGCGTAGTTTGAGTGAAAGGGACATCTTCAATGCTTTAGTTAAAAGCGAAGATGAAGAGTTATACGAAAAAATTGACGATTTAGTCTATTGAGTCTGACAGCTCTTCTGAAGAATCTTCATCGTCAGAGGAAGAAGAAGACCCTGAGCCGTCTACATCTAAAAGTAGAAGAGAAGAAATGTAAATGGTAAATGGTAAAAATAAAAATGGTAAGTAAGTAAGTAAAATGGTAAGCGTAAATGGTCTGATAGTGATTTCGTCCCCACGGTTCATAATTTTGACTGTAACCAATCTGTATACGTGACGATATAACTGACGATATAATTCATGAGTGAAGTGTGCAACGTCGCTTTGTGTATACATCCATGTTTCAAAGACTACCACACTAAAAAACATTATTAGTCATGTTTTGTGTTTCATCTGTGTATTTATGTGTTTTTAATATTTTGTAAGTGTAAGTTTTCAATTACTTTTAGTGAAGTGAAGATTTTTTTTACTAGTGTACGAATATTTTGACACCGCAACCAATAGTTGAAGACACCTGAAATAATCATACGATCTTTCAATAAAAACTTTGAAAAATGGTAAGTTAAAATTTTTTTTTTACCCGATTATTGTGTCTGAAGTAGTCAAATGTAATACTTTTTAATTTAAATTTTTATATTTAAAATAACACACTCCATAAAGGTATGTACATCATACCAAAACTCCCTACCATAGAGGTTAAAATTAGTGGCTCCTATTTTTGACCATAATTAAGAAATTACATTATTTAATCCATACTCATCAGTGTCCCGGCCTGGATAGAGGTGGTTTTGATGAAACCATTAAAACTGCTTTGCCACTTGAACGCCAAGCACCCTGGATTAAAAGACAAGCTCCTGGGGTATTTTGAAAGAAAAAAACGGGAATATGAAGGACAGAAGAAATTTATGAAGGCCACTACATCAATAAAGGAGAATGCACTGAGAGCATCATATTTGGTGGCTAACCCCGTATTGCTAGGGCTAAAAACCATTCACTATCGGTGAAGAATTGATCTTGCCCTCCACTAAAGACATTTGCGGTAAACTTCTAGGAGAGGCTGCTGTGGAAAAGATAGCACATGTGCCTTTGTCAGCTAGCACTGTGACTAGGCGCATTGAGGAAATAGCCGAAGACATTGAGACACAATTGTTGGAGCAATAATACATCACCGTGGTACACACTCCGGGTTGACGAATCTACAGATATCGACAACAAGGCAATACTACTTGTTTATGTGCAATATCTGTAATCAGGAGGATGTGCATGAGGATTTGTTATGTGCACTATTTTTGCCAACCAACACCACAGGAGTAGAACTGTTCAAGTCACTGGATGGTTACATATCAGAAAAACTAAAATGGTCCTTTTGTGCTGGCATATGCACAGACGGAGCTGCTGCCATGACTGGACGACTGTCTGGTTTAACTGCTCGGATTAAGGAGGTTGCGCCTGAGAGCTAATCTACGCATTGAATCATTCGCAGGGAAATGCTGGCAAGCTGAAAAATGTCACTGGAATTTAACAGCGTATTGATTGATATTGTTAAAGTTATTAACCCTGCAGTGCTCGCATGGACTACATATGTAGTCCACTAATACTAAATCAAAAATTTCTCCAAAATGGTAAGCATTAGTTTCAAGTGCCGCTAGGAACTTTTAAACGAACTATCGAGAGACGCACTCAGTGCAGCGCAAGCGCCGATCGCGTGCTGATGTGTAACAGTAGCTCTGCAAAGATCCTGTACTACATACGTAGTCTGCGCGACCAATCACATAAGTATTTTTCAAGTATGTATGTTTTTTGTTTGCATTTATTTTATGTTAAAATTGACATAAACGCCTAATTTTAACTTGGTTTTATTAAGTTCTGTTTTTGTAAACTTTATATTTTTAGAATAATAATGGGCGATCGACAAGCTGCACAGATTGAGGCGTGGTTGAACGAAGTTAACGAGAATGAAGATTATCATTTGGAAGAGCAGAATCTGAATCAGAGCAGGAACAAGAAATCGGAGGTGAGGGGTCAGATGGAAGTTCTGAAGATGATGAGCCACCTCAGCGAAGACGGCGTACTGACTTTTACACCGGAGTCGATGACACAATGTGATCAAAAACAATTCCTCTGAACAGAGGAAGAACGAGAAGGCACAATATAGTGTTTGTACCTCCGGGTCCAAAAGGAATAGCTAGACAAAAAACTACTATTCAAGACAGAATGTCACTTTTGATCGATGATCAGATAATCGAGCTGATAACTAAATATACCAATATAAAAATAAACCAAATCAAGGGAAAATATGTAAGAGAACAAGACTGTAAAAACACAACTGAAATTGAAATCAGAGGTTATATTGGCTGGAGTAATGAAGATAAGCCGATCAAACACTGCTCAAATATTCGAACACGAGAAGCACACTGCAATCCTAGAAATATATTTGACTATGTCTGAGCAAAGGTTCAAATTTTTGACAAGGGTTTTGCGCTTTGATAATATTGAAGACCGACTAGTTTGTGCAGCAATTGATAAGCTAGCTCCAATAAGAGAAATTTTTCAATTGTTTCTCGCCAACTTTCAACGTTACTTTGTTCCAAGTGCTGAAGTTACTTTGGATGAACAACCGGACGGTTCATTTCGCATGAGCAAAGAAAGACACAATGTCGTTATAAGAATGGCCCAACCTGTGCTTGGCAAAAATATTAATATTACCATGGATAATTGGTTTTCTTCAAAACAACTATTTGAAAACAGCACCACCATGGTCGGGACTGTTCGAAAAAACAAATGAGAAGTCTCTCGCGAATTTCGCCTCGCAAGAGGACATCCACCATGTTCGTCAAAATTTGGTTTCCACCCACCATGTACAATGGTGTCGTATGTGCCGAAATCCAATAAAGTTGTTATACTGATGTCAACCATGCACAACGATGTCACAATTGATACCACTACTGGAGATAGTCAGAAGTCAGAAATAATAAATTATTATAACAGGACAAAAAACGGAGTTGACCTGGTTGATAAAATGTGTTCTTTATACAACGTTTCGAGAAACTCTAGAAGATGGCCTCTAACGGTGTTTTTTGACTTGCGAAATTTGAGTGCACTCAACGCATTATGCACTTACTCAGCAAACAAAAACCATGGAAGCGTTTGCTGTCGGGACTTCCTGGTCGACTTGTCTCTGGCTTGGATGAAACCATTGGCGAATCGTTGCCAAGGTCCCTAACAATAAAGATAAAAGACTTTCTATGTGTTATGGATGCAGAAAAACAACCACCAACCTCGGAGGGGATGTCGAGTAATATAGTGCGTCTTTGTCATGATTGTGGAAGAGTGCGCAATAAAAACACCAGAAAGTCGTGTAGAGCGTGCAAAAACTTCATTTGTGGGGATCATTCGAAAATAGTGTCTTTCCTGCGCAGAAAATATTATAAGTTAATAATTTTTAATAAATAGTTTTATTGTGATCTCAATTAGAGCCAAACCTGTGATTTTTGTGCCAATTTTGGAAGATTTTTATTTATATTTTATTAATAATGAAACAGAGGTTGTGATTAAGTTTTGTTCATCGTATCTAGTTAAGAAAACTGAACTGATTACATTTTCATTTTAAAGTAAAATAAAGATATTATGCTTAATTTTCATTTTATATCAATTTAAAAATGGACACCTGTAGTCCGCGCGACTTCTGCTGTCTCATTTAAATGCGTGACCACTGTAGGGTTAACCACATCAAAACACATGCCCTTCACTTGCGCCTGTTTGAGCAGCTTTGTAAGGAGATGGACGCAGAGCAAAGATGCCTTCTCTTACACACAGAAATAAGATGGTTTTCCAGAGGGAAATCGCTAACCAGAGTATTTGAATTACGAGAGCCATTGCAAAGATTTCTCTCAGAAAAGAAGTCACCGCTGGAAGCACATTTCAGTGACAGGGGATGGGTCGCAAAACTGGCTTACCTGTGTGACATATTGAGCCTGCTCAATGAACTCAATTTGTCCCTTCAGGGTAAAATGACAACTGTTTTCAGGTTGGCAAATAAAGTAGCTGCATTTAAAGCCAACTAGAGTTGTGTGGACAGAGCGTGATAGAGGCATTTTCGACTTGTTTCAGACATTAGTGGGGATTTTAGGCGAGACTGAGCCTGAGCATTCATTCTCCCAGTTGGTGCACGATCACCTGTCTTTGCTTTTAAAAGAGTTTGAGCGCTACTTCCCAACCACAAAAGACCCACAAACTGGTAAGGAATGAATCTGCGACCCATTTGTCAACAACAAGGCGAATCTAGCATGTCTGTGCAAGAAGATCAACTGCTGGAGATTGCAAATGACGGCGGCCTTAAAACAACGTTCGAGACAACAATGCTTCCGGTGTTCTGGATTAAAGTCATGGCGGAATACCATGAACTTGCCACCACAGCACTTAAATCCCTATTGCCATTTCCGACATTCTATCTGTGTGAAGCAGGATTTTCTGCAGTGACAGTAACCAAAACAAAGGAGGAATCCTCCAAACAATGAAGAAGGCAACAGCAGAATAATTATCCAAGTAATCTGTACAGAAATAAAGCATAACATCCATTACCCACCCGGGATTACACAATATCGAACACCTTACACAACAACGCAATTTTTCATAGTGTAAAGTAATATTATTTAGCCTCTTACTTATTTAATTTAGTTATTGTGTTAAGACATAACACGCAGAAAAGTAGGTAGCCGAGCGGGGCTAGAATTATACAGTCAGATATTTGTTCATAGTAATAGTTAGTTGATAATAATTTAGACCTACATACTTTAAAACATTTGCGTCTTAATTCTTAGTAAATTCTCCCGGAGAGATGTGCCTTGTATAATCTGCACAATAGGCTATCAGCTTGCATTATGGAAGGATCAGAAAGAATCATAAAACTTAGAGTGTTAGTTATAGTATTTTTAAATGTCAGCAGAAGTTGGCCAAAGGGAACTTCTCTCGAGGGCAATAATAACCCAAAATACTCAAACCACCGATGGCAGACAATAGGCAATGGCAGGCATAAAACCTGCCCTTCACACTCGGGCCGACCCGACATAAAAAGACAGCCCAGGCCTAAATGACCTCGGGAACTGTGGGACCAGTATCCCGTTATATTGATAAGTATGTTAGAAATCTTTCGATATTAACATTAGAATTAAGTAACTATATGCAAGAACATTGTACACTTAGATTAGGCCATTTTATAAGTAACCTAAGTTTTTTTTTTATTTCTCAAACCTAGACCATAGACTTCCAAAATAATGATGTTGTAATAATGTAAAAGTGCAGCATTTGAGTTCAGTAGTGGCAAAGTGAGACAACGGTAGATAATCTTTATAGTAGAGTCGTTTCACCCACTCTACCCCATTCCCAGAACAGATACCGAGCTACCCACTAGGCATTAAAGATCTCCCGTAATCTCACATATAATAGTGTTAGATAATCTGGAATACCGAGTGAATACTCGAAAGAAAGATTAATGAATATTAATCTTCCTTTCATATCCATCATTATATCATAATAAAGCCAGAACAACAGATGTTATGTTACGAAATGAGCCTACCAGCGGCACCTAGGAGTCAAAATAGCTAATGGTACCATTGCAGCATCTTTGCCAGACGGGGATAGACCGCCCAGGCCCTCTGAACCCTTGTCATGAAACCATTTAAATCCTCAGGCCTAGCGGATGGCTGGCTACATTCGCATTGTCTATTTGCCAGGTAAAGACCAAAGTAAAAGAGTTTTTTCATTAGCCTGATGCTTCTTCTACCATATAAAAATTATATATCATTTTTACTTGGGCATGTTATTTTATGGGTCATATTAGCAACACGCAGTGGGGGCTCGTGACTTTTGAATGAACTAGAGAGGTAAGTTTGAAAAATATTACTTTATTAATATGTTTTAGCTGAACATGATTTGTATATTTTCCAAAATTTTAATTTTTTGTATGGAGATTAAAATGTTAGGTGGGGCAATGTCCCACCTAACATAAATACCTATCAGTGATGTAAGCGAAGAACTTTCACAGCAGCTAGGTATTTCCGGTTGGTGTCATTGTTGGCAGACTATTTAGAAAAAGGTCATGCCATTTACACCGATAAGTGGTACACAAATCCAGCATTGTTCCATTATCTGCAAAGTAAGCAAACCAATGCCTGCAAGGCAGTCGAGAAGACCAGAAGGAACTTGCCGGTGTTTGGAAACTTGAAGAAAGGTGAAATCATCTGGCTGTAATATGGCATGACAAAAGAGATGTGCATATGTTGACAACTGCACAAGATGAGTCAATGATGCCAATAGGGAAAGATGACTTCAAAACTTCCCATTATAAAACCATCTTGTGTTATCAGTTATAATATGCACATGGGCTCTGTCTATGATGATCACCTTCATAGAATGTGTAAGGAAAACCATAAAATTGTATAAAAAATATCGCATTTTGAACAATTGACAATTTGCAGATAAATGCACGTGTCGTGTACAAATTACACAATCTTGATGTTTTTCACGTTTTTTTACACTTTTTCCAAACAGTATTGTTAATATTATATATCGTAATTAAAATGAGAACTGATAAAAAATACCTTAATTTTGGTTTTATTTTATCAAAACACTGCGTTTATGGGACAATGTACAAATTAAAAGACCTTATTATTTATTTTTCGCTAGAAACATAACCCCAAATGCGTTTGACAGATCCCATACAAATATCATACAAAACTACAGTTCGCTTTACATTAAACGTATACAAAACAACAATTGTTCATTAAACCGTAACATGTTTTTACTGAATATTACTTTAGAATATGTGCTTTTATGAATTATCATTTTAGAACGTTCCAATTACACAAATACATAGTTAAAACGTCATTCGAAATGTACAAAACTGTTCCAACAATATGATTTTATGAGCAATGACAGTTTCAAAAAAATAAACTTCACAAACGAAGAAAAAATATCACAAATGAATAGTTAACACACTTTAAGCGGGAAGGGTATTTTTACCCGCGCGGCTGACTGGTGCTTATCGGCGGGACGGGTAAAATTACCCTTTACGCCGGCTCCACTTTAAAGGCGGGAAAGGTAAAGTTACCCGATTATTTCGCGAGACTATTTAATCTAAACGTTTGAAGACCTTCCAGACTACACACACATATACAAAAAAAATAAGATAAGCCGTCGTTTCTTTTACGTACACACATACTCTAGCGAAGCTCAATGCCCGAAATAATTAATTTGTGCGGAGTCAATTATTCAGTGAATCATATGCGTCATCTTTCCACTTTTGATTATTCTTGATGGGCGAGTAGAATGGCAATTTTATCGTGTTAAATTTCATAGATTGTTTGTTGGTGGTTCTGGGAATAGGAGTACCTATTATCGATGTTATAAATTCATTGGACCTTTACTCTAATGAGATAATCCCGAGAATGTTATTGCAATAATCATTTCCTGAATGAGAGATAACACTAAAATTCCTTAGCAATTGGATGTATTCCTGGAACCCATATACGGTAAGTGCGTACACGAAATTTCATAAAAGAATAGTGGATGGTTTAGAAGAGAGAGCGATTTTTGTAAAATTATTTTTTATTGCTTTTTCGGCTGGTTTTTGCCCGCTGCACGCACCTGTGACGGTGTGGCGGCCGCCCGCTTAAAGTGTGTTAATATGTGCATTGTTTTTTTTTTAAATTGTTTTTATAATAACATAGTTAACTGGACATTTTGAGTAAATTGAAGCACAAAATTCAATGGTTGTCAGACAACTCACTGTACCATAGACGTGTAACTAGCGATGGCGGCTTACTTGTTTTAGAGAATATTTGTGAATTTTTTGTTAATTTCTATGGTTATCTTTCAAATGTAAAAAAGGAAGCGTATTTTTTTTCTCTTTCTAACACTGCTTAGATCATATATCTAACAGTAATATGAAAGGAGATAGAATGACTTTTATGAGTGTGCTCAGTTTGTTCCAAAACTGGAACAGTTGAAATAATGTTCGATGTACAGTTCCCACTTAGGAACTGATTTTGCTGACAGGTTAAATATACATTTTTTGATATTTGTGAAGCAGTATATCTTTAACATCTTTTTTTTTCTTCTTTAAAGTCTCCCAGTGGGGCAAAACAACATACCTACATTTTCCTGACAATTTTTTTTTTATTCCTATTTGTTTTTGTTTCAGAAACAACAAAATAAGTACTATGCCCCGCAATTATTTTTGTAAAACGAAAAGGCAGTATGGGACACAGAATCCATGAATGGTGCAGTACTCGCTGTACAAAATGGAGAGATGGGATGGCTGAGAGCTTCGAAAGTATTCAAAATATCTCAAGCGACTTTATGAAGACATGTTTTGACTTGAAACAAAACTATAAATACCGGAAAAATGCGACTTGGAAGATTTAAGACTACAATTCCAGTCGCAAATGAAAGAGAACTTGTCAGCCCTTCGGATTGACCAGGAATGAAGTTCAGGCGTTAGCTTATCAACTTGCTGTCAAAAATAATTAAGAAAAAATGTTTAACTATGAAAAAAAAATTGCTGGAAAAGATTGGTCAAGAGGTTTCTGGGAAAGAAATCCAGATACGTCTTTGTAAACCAGAGCCAACATCAGCAGCACGAGTTCAAGCTTTCAACAAACCTCAAGTGGCCAATTTTTAAAGATTTTTAGAAGAAACCATAATCAATGAACAGATTAACCCTCTAAAAATTTATAATGCAGATGAGTCAGCTTTATCTACCGTTCAACGACCACAAAAAATATTTGCTACGTCTGGTAGGAAGCATGTGGGTTCTCTTACAAGTGAAGAAAGGTGGTCTCATACAACAGTTGTTTGTTGCATGGGTACAGATAGCAGTTATGTTCCACTGGATCATGCTCTTCCGGAAACTCTAGGTATAGATCAAGAGACAGGTTAGATGACTGGACTAGTTTTTCTAAAGTGGTTGGAGCATTTCCAGAAATATATAAAGGCATCTCCGAAGGAAAAAGTTCTCCTCATAGTGAATGGACATGCCAGCATGTCATAGGGTTGTAACAGCATTCCAAATTGGGTCATTGTTTGGTAATGCGAATGGTAGGGCAGTGACTACAAAACCTTCAATGGTTTTTCCAAGACAGGAATCTGGCCCACAAATCAAGATATTTTTCCGGATTACTCGTATGAACCTTTGGAAACAACCAATATACCGATTACCACTGAGACCAATGTAGAAGATAGCCAGGGAAATGTTGCCGATTCCGTGTTTCCAACTCCATGTGAAGAAGGGATCAGTAATATTGATTGAAATACCATTATGAATGTCAAACCATCTACTTCAAGAATTACTGTCTTCGATTTGAGTCCAGTTCCAGTTGGCAAATTTATAGCTAGATAAGGTAAACAGAAGGTTAATAAGTGATAAAACACCATGGTTTTGAACACAACCCCGAATATAGCAGAAAAAAACGATAAAATTTGCTGCAAGAATGTTTCTGAAAAAGAAAAAGTTACAAAAAAACTGGTTGATTCAGAAACTGAAAACATTCATATATCAGGAGATGAAGATGATTGTGCTTGCATTTATTGCAATGAGTTATATTCGAGGTCTAAACCAGGAGACATGACTTAAATACACGAGATGTGGAAAGTGGGCCCATGCGGATTGTGCCGGATGAGATTTAAAAAAAACGAAAATATTTGTCTGTGAAGTGTGTTCATAATTTGTTTGAAAAAATAACTGTTTTAAAACTTTTAGTTTTACTTACGCTGCAATAGGTTGCATTTTAAATGTATAGCTATTTAAAGTACGTACTATATGATATTTTTGTTATTATTATTTGTATTTTTTTTTGTATATTTTGTTACAAATGTGTAAAAATGTTTATAAATAGTGTCACTTTCAAACCAAAAAAAAATATATATGTTCAGCATTCATTTTGCCATAAAACAAAACAGTGTGTCATTTTGTACACCCTTCCTCTATGTATTGTCAAAATGTCACATGACAAAAAAATTTCATACAACTATGTATGTATCCATAATGAAATGTAGTAGACTGATCCATGGTGACACCTTCAGTGCTAAATACCCTATTTTCAGTATCTTGAACAAAATATGCTAAATCACAAGAGGAATCAAAATGGTAATTTAAATGTATACTTATGTACATTTAAAAATTATTATTCATGTCGCATAAATATTTCAACGCAAGTACAATAGAGAATGAAATTTTGAATCCGATAAAACATGCATGTATGTGCAAAACACATAATAATATGTAAGTGTGTTTCTGTATTTTGTCAGTTAAGTTGAATGAATTGTAAAGTTATCTTAACCAGCATTTGGCCGAGGAATCACCATCGCCATCATCATGTTCTGTTCTGGCAATCTTTTCATTAAAATGTATATAAGAATGTGTGAATACAAAAAAAAATCTAATTTCTTGTTGTGTTATCAATTATTAGGGCCATACAAAAGCAATGTCATAATTAGAATGACAACTGTGTATTTAATCAAATGTTATACAATTCTTAAATGTTCAAAAGCTATCATTAAAAAATAATTTTGCACACATTTACATAATATTATTGTACTCTGTTATTAGAACTCGCTCATTAAACTGCGACATATTATAGACAAGTACTATATATACATGGTGTCCGGAAACTCATGGTACAATCGGGAAATTAGCGAATCTACATTGCATTTAGAGTTGATTTTGTGGAATAAATTTTTATGATTTGAGCTTTCGTTATCAAGTAAACTGAGTCCGAAGTTGAAATTTTTCGTAGTCCAATTCAAAATATTCGGTTACTACTATCTGCTGTTTATTGTCTTTTAAATTACACCGAAGTGTAAAACATGGCTCTAATAATTTTAAAACCCTTAATTGTCCGAAAAAAAAGAAAAGTAATAAATTCCCAGAGCAGATAAAAAGTGTTTTTAGGTTCCCTATGTGATATAGATTTGGCAGGTTCCCGCTTGTACCACTAGTTTCCGGACACTGTATATATTCGGACTGGTTGTTTGAATATCAAGGATTGTTATTAAAGGTATTAGGTTATTTAAACAACAGTAATCATCATGATGATATCTTGCTAAAGAAGCAAAATAAGATACTTTTAAGGACAAATGCCTACAAAACTAAACATGTGTTCCTTGGTATACCAACAATCCCAATAACAATGGATTTGATTTAAGTATTTCACAAGGAATTATGTAGTGGTTTTTTTAGTGTTTAGCTGTATGCGCTTCCTCTTCCTACTTGAGCCAACATTTAGGAAGAGCTCGTGCAACATTACTCAACACCTTTAAAAAATACTAACATTACACCCAGTGCTTTGTGAAATCCCCAAAAATGGTATATTGTAGATAATTTACGTGAATAAATAATAAAAAAAGACGCATACAATTTTTTCACATTTTTTCTCAGGTGTTATTTAATAATACAAGAGAAAAGTGTGACTAAATTCAACATATGAAGCAATATTAACATCATTTCTAATTAAAAAGAGATATAAATAGAATTTTACTGAGATCAGAATGTGAATGTAGGAATGTGAGAGGGGGACCTAAAAGAAATCGCAAAATGGTTAGTGTTTTATGAATCTTTCTGCATTACCAACAGATATTGTTGCGAGAGACCACATTTGGCATATTTTTTTCCATTTAAACACATTTAACAATTTTGTAATAATTGAATTTCGCAGGCAATATGCGGCCGAGAAATTTTGTGTCCCATTGGGAGAAAATGCAATAGAAACAATTATGATGCTAAAGGTAGCTTACAAAAAAGCTGCTTCCAAGTAAAATATAAATGGTTTTCCATTTAGATCAATTTATGATCAACCTCATTCTGGACGTCTTTTGAGCAGCCTAACTTTAAAAAATGTGACAAGAATTTATTGGAGCGCACCGTCGGACTATTGAAAGCGTGCGGAATTGATCGAGGTGTCTGAAAATTCCTGTCAGTGAATTTCATCAAAAGACTTCAGAAGATTGCTCCAATATTTCCGGAAGAAACGACTTGTGACAAACAGGTTCAGCAATTTTTGGCCAATCAGCATGACCATTGATGCTACATCCTGCCTATTCACTTTATCTAAGCCAGTACAATATTTTTTGTTCCCGAGGATGGAAAAGTTCTCAAAGGGAAAAGGCTTGCTGATATGGAATAATGTGGACCAAAAATCGCCACAAGCACAAAAAAGTTTGGAAAAAACCTCTCAAAAGTGCATTCATTACCATATTTATATAAATATACAATATATATATAAAGGGAAATGAATGTTAAAAATACAGTTTAAATAGGGATAAGTATGTCTGATATTGCTGCATGAGCAATAAATAATTGTACCACAAAGTGAAACCAAATTGTCTTTTTCTAATGACAAACGGTTATCATAAATGGTCAGAGATGACCACCATACCAAGGGCAATGTATTTTGAAAATGAGTTCCCGATAAACAAAGACACCTACTGAATTCTACAATATCGTTGGTATATTATATCAGCAATAAATATCAAGATATACAGACTGTTAAGTGACGTACCTAGCTTGCTTTAACCAGAGATTCCTGACCTTATTTGGAGTAAAAAACATGTATCAGAAATTTTGATTTCTAGCGAATATATTTAAAAAAAAAATTATTCAACTAAAATCATACAAATTCTGTAGGTATTTGAGAGGTAGGGTCGTGGTGGGGAGTTGGGTGGTTACTCAGCTGAGTGATATTTGACATGTGAAAATTGTTTTATTTTGGTTGTGTTTGAAAAATAATTTTTTGAAAGAAAAATACAAATAATGTCGCTGGAGACCAAAATTTCATTTACATTTTTTATTCCAAATATGGTCAGGAATCACTGGTTAAAGTATGCCAGGTACGTCCCTTAACACCCTATATATCATCATATATTAAAATAAATACATGGTTTTTTTAAATAAATAAATTCCGGTAAACTTTTAGGTCCCCCCTCACATGTACATATTTGTTTCACATTCAAATATAAAATATTATAATATTTTGTTTGATTCAAGTGGATTATAGAATGGGGATAAATAATGCATTTCTGATCTCGAAAGGCGAAAAGAGATTGTGTTGTAACAGGTGCAATTGACATATGCATCAATAATTTACAAGCAAGATTATAATATTGTTTCAGTATGTCCGGTTTCCAAATAATAAGGTAACCAAAACTAATATCTTAGTAAGACTTATAACACAAATCAAAAAAACTATAATGCTATTGTACATGATAAAATCATAGAAATAAACTATGTATTAAAATCAGCTCCAATATCTTACGTTGCCTATTGCTGGCTGGTTTCACTTTTTGGTGTCATAAGATTCATCGATGAATTATTGTCATCGGAAATCTTCGATATGGTTGGTCCAAGACCGGTGATGACCTGAAAAGACACCAAACATTCAGTAAAATATAAAAAGAATATGTAAATACTAACCATTGTAAAATTCTTTCTGTCTTAAAAGCCAAGTCTAATGGATATTTAATCAAACTGAGTTAAAAAGTAAGTTAAAATTAATAACTCAAATTGTAACTTAAACACACAAATTTTAATCAAGCATACGCTTAAAGATAAGAAATTTATATCACTGCGAGTCGTAGAACTGTTAAAGTGATGTCCAAGATTTAGAAAACATGTGTTCACAATTGACCTACATGTGAAGGAACAATGTTATCGTGATTACATTTTAAATCAGTGATACACAACTTGTACACCCCAATTTTATTCATATGGCCCACTTGGCTAAATAAATTAACTAAAATAAAGAGCATTAATTTATTGGGTTTGACTTTAGGCCTAGAAAAATGTTTGTGACCAGATTTGAATAGCCTGATGCTTTCCTTTTTCTCATCTTTTCCCCCTATTCGCTTTCTTCAGCCTCACTGACCTTAAAATGGGGATTTCATAGTCTTACTAGCTCCGGGCAGTTGGGACTCTTGTGTATCATAAAAAAAGTATAATCACCATCATGGGGTCCGGCACTTTAATACAGGCCATGTCCAGGTGACTGGCGTCCTGCTCACTCATCCCTCCATGTATCTTGAAATGTGTCTTGAGCGCCGAGCTCTGCCTAAACGCGTGGCTGCACACGGAACACACATACGGCCGCTCCCCCGTGTGTGTACGTGTGTGCGACACCAGGTCGTTCTTCTGTGCAAACGCCTTGTCGCAATAGATGCACCTGAAAAAGATATTCCTCACATTTTAATAAATGTTTTACAGTATATTTTAGAGGGGTGAACCTGAAACCTGAGTGAAAGCTCTCACCCTTTTTGCAGCGCTCAGTCCCAAGTCGGTACATAATAAGATGTGGTAAGGTTTCGAGTGAATATTATATTAGAGCACTGAAAGTGCTCCAACTCAAGATTATCAAATTGTTGTTTCAGAGTTGGACTCAAGTCACTTCCGTGGGAAGCAGAAAACAGAAGTAATGGAATCTTTTGACTGTAACTAAACAACACTCGGGTGAAAAATAGTTGCAAAACAATTTTAAATGACGACCTCCGTGCCGAGCGTTTCCAATCGCAGCGTAAATATATAATATTTGATTTGTTTATTTTATTTCACATTTAATTAACACATTCTCTAGAATCCACGATCTCCAGAGTCGTAGTTGAGGATTTTAACTGCTCAACCACGGAGGTCATTATAGTTCATTGTGTTATCATCTACCTAAGGATACATGCTTTCAGAGTATCCGGCCCTAAGGCGTGGAATAAACTCCCTATGGAATTAAGATGCATAACCAGTCCGTCAGAATTTAGAGCTAAACTAAAAACTCATCTGTTCAGATACTCATTTCCATAAATTCGTGAACACATTCATACATTAGTAATGACATTGTGTCCTATGTTCATATATAATTCAATGGTTCATGTCCAAAACTAAATTCCCTAGAAATTCCAAGCAATAATTCACTACTGATGAGATAGATAGTCAAGAGGTTGTAATAAATACCTACCAATATACAATGTCAATGGGAGCCGAACAACTTAATCTATTTTAATGTTGGGCGACAGATCTTCTTAATGCGGGTAATGATCGATGATTAATTTAATTTATTTAACTAACTAACTAACCATCACGCCGTTTCTCCGCAGGGGTAGGCAGAGAGGACGGACCGCCAAACAACTCGATCTTGGCATACACTTCTTGCTTCATTCACATTCATACAACGCCTCATACATTCTCTTGTTATTCCGACTTCTGACATGGCCCGACTCGAGTATTTGATTCACTTGATCGTGCCATGTCTTCCTCGGGCGTCCCCGGCCTCTTCTGCCATTCACATTCGCGTCATATATTCTCCTTACACTCCTTTCTTCGTTCATTCGCTCTACATGCCCAAACCATCTAAGCGTCCCTTTCTTAATCTTGCTCACTACGCTTATATCAGCCTTGCATTCTTTACGAATCTCAACATTTTTCACTCGATCATACAATTTATTTAAGATATATAAACTGTTTTTTAAATCCAGATAACCCATTAAATACATTTTTTGCACCCATGTCATAAAACTAACAATAACAAACATATACATAATATTAATATAGGTAAAAACTTCCTTCTTCTTCTGGCGTTCATAACATGTTTTAAATTTAATTGAATGAAAGTACCTGTCTAGCATTATCATCAAGAATTTATTTATTTTTGTTTTGTATGAAACGGGCCGCGCAGTCGTTCCTCTTAACACATAGAATATAATATATATGTATATGTATATTTATATATATATATATTATCCTCAAACTGATCAGAGGCATACAAATACAGCTGTGATGTATCATATACAAACTCGCCTCACTGTTGTTCAATATCAGGTTATGTTCTGATTTTCATAAATAAAATAGTAATATTTTGTATCACACATAAACACGTTCCATTGTTGTGTAAATTATCACTGAAAACAAAGGCAACAATCATTACATAATTTATTTAAAAATGTAAATATGTTAGTCTCTATTCCTAAACCATAGATGTTCCATTAAACAATATTGTTTAAAAGACTCACCTGTTCATAAACATGTTTGTCACTAGTTACAGGTCTTAGTTGTAAATCGCTAGCTACAGGTGTATAAGTCATAGATGTAAGTCACTAATTATATGTCTAAATTAGGTAGTTTCTAGTTATGAATCTTAGCTGTAAGCCATTAGTAATAAATCTAAAATGTAAATTATTAGATACAAGTCTAAGTGATAAGGTTGATAGGTGAGATAAATTATGTTGTAAAGCGCCTTCCCTTGAGGTGATTTTTTTCATGAAAACGGCCCTACAGAAATAATCCATTTATTATTATTGTTAAAACTGCTGATTTTGGATAGGATTCTGGAGAAAGTGAATCAAATACATAAGTCAGATCGTGTCAAGAATCAGATTAACAGAGGAGTTTGTATAAAATGATGTAGGAATGTGAATGAATAAAGAAGTATGTGCAATTCGATCTCCTCTGTGACAAAATGGGAGTGGAGTACTACTGTCAGTATCACCTCGGTGGTGATACTGATCTCGTAATAATCACCTCGCAAGATGCTGCCTCCCAACCTTTCACTTCCCTATCACCTACCCCCTACCCACTCCCTTTCAGCGTCATAATACACACAAATAGGGGATGGATATTGTGAGGTACAGTGAAATCCACTTATATATAAAAATCCCACATACGTTTTGTTTTTTGGTCCCTTGAAGACTGTTATGCAAAAATGAACCAAATAATCCAATATAAAAAGGTTATTTTCAGTCCCCTGGAAACCTTAGAAATAGTTTCACAGTATTATAAAAAAATACAATATACATACATGCTTCCTCTTTCCCTCCCCACTCCCTTCAATCACACTACACACCCTAATAGGAGATGCCAGAGTCCCACTGGCTTCGGGAATTTACGACTCTTGTGTTGAAAAGTTGACATACTTATAAGGTTTTTCGCCAGTGTGTGTCCGCCGGTGGTTCTTGAGCGTGCCGAGCGCGGTGAAGCGCATGGGGCAGAAGTCGCACTGGTAGGGCCGCTCGCCTGTGTGGATGCGCTTGTGTTTGACCAGGGAGCTGGACGTCGTGAAGCCGCCGCCGCACACGTCGCACACAAAGGGGTGCGCCCCACTGTGCTTGCGCGTGTGCGCCTCCAGCTCACCCTTCGACACAAACCTGCAAGCATTTTACTTTCATTCATAAAGGTTTATTCAAGACTGCTTTTAGGCATAATGCAACAAAAACACTGCCCGCTATACAGGCACCTCTAATCTCACTGAATGTATTAAATTTCAAACCCACCATCTTTCCCCTTCTCAATACTGCCAATTTTGTTTTTACAAGGTTTTGAATTAATATGGTCAATAAAGTGTTATGGTAATATGCATCCGTTCTTATCAGAATAAATATACAGTGAAACTCGCTTAAGAAGTTCTTACATCAAAAGTTTGGTTTTTTCGGTCCCTTGAAGACTGAATTTGAAAAGTGGCCCAATTTATCCCACATATTAGGTTTTCTAACATAAGATGTTTTCTTTCCGGTCCCTTGAAAAACTTTGTAAGAGAGTTTCACTATAAATCCAATAATAGTGTAAAAATAAACAATAATGTGTTTTCTTTTAATGAAGTGAACTGGTGTTTTTGAAAAATATTTAATTTGTTTACCACCAGCTTTCTGTATCCACTAGGGGCTGGAAAAAATAAGATACAAACACCAATGTACATACGTTTGAGCGCAGAAGGAGCACTTGAAGGGTTTGTATCCCTGGTGGCGCCGCACATGCTCCTTGAGGTTGGTGCTCTGGCTGAAACCGCGCCCGCAGATGGAACACAGGAAGGGCTTCTCTCCCGTGTGAGTTCTGATGTGATCCTTCAGAGTAGACAGCATGTTGAAACCTGATAGTGCCAAATTTAGAGTTAGTAGTTAACCTTTCCTTTAAGGTGCTGCAAAATTCCGCACACATTTAGAGTTTTGTGATTTTTAAGTTGGATAAAAATGAGTATAGGGAAAATGATGAAGGGGACATTCTTCTATGATGTGTTCTGTCGTTTGAATGTGTCCACATTCACAAAATTCTAAATACTTTAGGCCCCATTTATGCATCATATACGCACAACGGCGGTGACTGTGACTTTTTCAAAGAAGAGAGAACCTCAGCAATTTAATAGTAGGGTGTACAACAAAGTGCTTGTTTTTCACGTCCGAGGACTGCAACTGAGTTTGCCACGACTCTTCAGGGGAGTGTCATGATAGAAGCAGTCTTTCGCCTTCAGTCGAAAAAGGGTTTCCCAGACGTCAGGCGACTGGCCGGGAGGTTTGCAAGGTCATCTTGAAGTGGAATGTTGCTATTCACGGCCTTTTTGTATTTCCTGAGGGTTGCTGTCTCTCATCTTACAGTCGGCAGTGCGATATTCGAGATGACAGGGAGCCATTGTAGTGGGGTGGAGGGAAGTGTTCCACTCACTATGCGCATAGGCAGTATTTAATTGCACGTCAATCATCTGTGTGTGTGCACTTCTAGCCCACACTGGAGCGCAATTTATTACTTATGAAAATCATTTTATTAATACTACATAATGAAAATAATTTTATTTGCGACTTTTTCCAGAGTCAGCATCCACACCACCCACCGTGGCAATATTTTTGTCACGCCTAAATTATCCGTTAAAACAAAATGTATACCCCTCGTCAATGTGCCTGCTATTTTATGCATAGGTACTCACTCGCCAGTAAGTTAACCCGTTGTATGCGGACGCCAAGGCAGTTGAGTCACGAGCGGCTATGCCCACTACACGGATGTCACAACAGTTGGGTTGCGAAGTTTTGGGGTCGTGAAAGTCGAAATCCTGTGGTACATATTTATAAAATCTTCATGCAATATTCATATTTTCATTATTGTAGCGACACCTATAAGATATGTTAAATAATATTCTGTTCAAGTTGTGAAATCCTTATTATCTGTGGCCCGTGATATGATTCCTCTATCATGTAAATATTTAAAACTTCCCACCAATCTCCCATCCGACTCGAGCGCCTGCACAGCTGATCCACAGAGTTTTACCGAGCATGTCCACAAGTGTTGTTTATTTTATTCAAAGCTCTTCATTGTTCTACATTTTTTAAAGTAGTATATACAGTATTATAAAAATAATAACGTTTGTTACACTTTATATTTTGTTAAGAGTTAAAGTGTTGGTGAAATAGTTAATCAGCGCGGTGTTCAAGCTCGCTCAAAGCATAACGAGTAATCTAGGCCTTGGGGAAAATAGCAACTTGGAATGTCAGTATATTTATACCGAGATCTGTTTTACCTTTTTTTGTCATAAATATGCATGTTTGGAACACTTTTGATAAGAAATAATAATCTTTGTCTATAAATCATTAGATCCAGCTAGACAGATCATATTAAACACTCGTATTTATACAGCTTTACTTAGAAAAGATATCAATGAAAAAGTACCGCGTACGGGGACATTTAGCATTCAAACATCATGCGTTTAAAGAGTTAATACAATATCATGCACTTTAAGAATATTGTCTGCGGTAACTGACGTCGAAGGTCTGCCACTGCAAGGGTTCATCTTCAATGGACGTTCTGTATTTACTAAATTTAATTTCATTCTGTCACTATAATTAATATGGACATGCGAGTGGTCAACATACAAACTGAGCTAATTTTCAAAAAATTTGTAATCAAATAAAAGTAAAAAATCTGAATGTGTAAAATTTTCGATTTAATCCGTTTTAGCCAAATACGTCCCATTCAAACTCCTGTTAAGAGACATTTCGCCATCACATGTTGGCAGGACGCTAACTAAGGACGGCATTAGAAAATAAAATAACTTTTAACTCTATGAACACCGCCTATATCGTCGCCATACTGCAAAAACTGATTAACTGCAAAAAAAATATTTAAATGAGTTTTTTGTATAATTGATTTCTAAATGACGTTCCGGCATGGCTTCCAAAAATGTCTAATTGATATCAGTTGAATACTTTGGTTTTTACATAGGCTGCCTTATTTTTCTTTTTCAAAATTACAAAAATTGTATATTATTTTTAATACACCAAAAGCATTTTTATTACGACAAATATGATCAATTTTATGAAGGTTTTTTTCTCTAATTCTTCTAATAATTCCTAATGTTTAAAGACGATAAATTGCTCTCCTGTATAATTTGTCAGTTATACAGTATAGCGACGATATGTCAGTTCTATAAACTTGTTGAACTCCCTACGTACTTACATAATATCAGTCAGATAGATAAATGTATTGCGGAGGAATATCTAAAATATGAACTCTGTGTTTACTATACTTACTGATATTGTAATCAATAGAGACACATGTCAAGTTAGTTGAAGGCACCGGCAAAGAAAGGTATACGCCAATACAACCCCCTATGGGTAAATTCTATTACTGCAGTGTGCAAAACTATATCTATATATTTTTCATTTAACATATTTACACTGATAGGTATGAAAGTTGTGGAGTTGATCATTAAGTTTTAATGAACCTTGCAAGAATATCTTAAAGAACATTAGTATGATGCTGGAAAGAAGAGATTTATATAATAAAATTGAAATATTTCAGCATATTTCGATAGATAAAGAGTTTTGTAAAATGAGCATAATTTACTTATGATGAATACAATGAAATTTCTGTAATATTGTTGTTTTCTCTTATCACCGTTTAGCAATTTTCTTAAATAAAATAACATAAAATACCTTTGTCGCAGAAATTGCACTGATGTTTCTTAATTCCTTCGTGATTGGCTATGTGCATGGAGAGGCTGTCTTGCCGAGCGAAGGCCTTGTCACACAGGGTGCACTTGAAGCCCTTTTCCACTGAATGTGTCAGGATGTGATTGTCCAAATGCGCTTTTCTCTTAAATTCTCTGCAAGTGTTAAAAATGCATATTTTTTCACTGTGTAGACTAGTAATATTAAAACGATCTACAGGCGAAAAGCTTGGCAAACGAGAACACCAGTTCAAAGTTGACATTGGCAGCATGATAGCACGAGTTGATTTTCTGAATACAAAGTATTGCAAAAATGGCTTGTTTATCATTTCATTTCATTGCCGACAACCCGGGTGTTTATTGGCATATCATTTTAAACATTTACATGTACTTTACCCATCTCACTAGACGATGTCTGTTCTGGAATGAGATGCTAAGTTGTCTTGATCCTCCATTAATAAATACTGTATTTTCAAGACCACAATTAAGAAATCACTGCCTCAGCTTCTCTCATATCAACTACCTCACAATATGGCTCAAAATAATAATATTAATTTAAGTATACCTTTTACAGGTGAGACAAGAATGAACTTCACTGAGTTGGTCCTCGTGTTTCTTCAAATGTAATGATAAAGCTGTGAATTTAGAGAATTTCCTTTCGCACAAGGTGCAAGAGTAAGGCACGGCAGTCTTCAAATCTTTCCCATCTTCTCCACTATTGTCATCGCCATTCCACGTAATGTCTATCTGTTCTGTTGCGTCGCTTGAATCTGGTTTTTTTTTCTTGGATTTCTTTTTTTCTAGCACTCCATTGTTCTTTTGAGATTTTTTTGAGCCTTTCCTAAGTTTGTCAGACTTTTCTGGTATCTCCGTAGAATGCTCAATCTTCATATGTACTGTAAACATGTCCCAACTAAATGACACATCGCATTCTCCACACGTAAAACTTCTGGTTTTTTTGACCATTTCTGAAGAATCAGATTTAATTTCATCCCTCTCAATGGGGGCGGGGACGGGGACGGGGATGGGGGCGGGGGCAGGCTGATGTTCTGTTTTGATTTCCGCATTATCGATGGAGGTTTCATCAAAAGTTTCAATAGGTATCTTTTCCATTGGGATACTTTCAGAGTCAGAATGTGGATCGTCAAAGCGCAAGTTTTCTGCTAATGGGGTGTCACTATCACTGCTAACCTAAAATTAAAAAAGAAACATTATTCCATCATCATCATTTTCAGTCAAATTTATTTTACTATTGGATGAAGGTCTTTACAAGCTGGTTCCAATCCTTGGGGGTCTAGTTTTCCACGGCCACCTGTTTCTGATTAATTTTGTTTCCTCATCAGACAGAGGCGTTTTGGCGTTGCCTTAAGTTGGTTATATTTGATCTTCATTGAATGACATAAAAGATTTATAAATTATCCATCCTCCGGTGATTGATAAAATTATTATACAAATTTTTAATACAACAATTTCTTCACTTTATTGATTAAACAAATGGTGACTTACCATTTCCTCTTTAATTTTCTTCTCTTTGGACTTTTTGGGTTGCAAACTTTTGTTCTCACATCTCCGGTAGTGGGAGTTGTATGTCGTCAAGGATCTGAAGGCTTTGGAACATAGAGGACATGAAAATTTGGATTTCATCACTTTTACTTTCAGATTTTTTCTTTTGGGCATGTCTCCATGTTCGCTCTTGATATGCTCTTTCAGTTTACTGCATAGTGGAAACCTATAAGGTATAAAGTAAAATTATCAAAACACGTCTGTAATGATACGAAGGTTATTGGGGCAGACCTGTACTGCCGTGGTAAGTAAAAACAAAGTAATTACCAAAATTAGCAAAAATGAAAATATGGGAAATTATTAAGTATCGAATTTCATAATTCGAAGACATAATTAAATATTATTTATTTTTAGCATTAAAAAAAGATGATATTGTTTTTGATGTTATTACAATTTCATCGATGTTAGTAAGTAAAAACGCAGTATCTCCATTTCTGTAAGTAAAAACACAGTTACTACATTGAAGTTACTGCGCTTATACTTACATTTGTGAACATGCTGTTTTTATCTATCATCTTGAAATACATTCTCCTGCCGCACTGTCTTTTACTCTATAATGGCTTCCCCTAACCTAGATTTTTGTTTGAGTGGAGCTTGTTTGTTGAATTTTTCATGTATCTATTATTCTAAAAGCTGTTTAATATTATATAAAATAAAGATGCAAAGAGGAAAATACCTTTTTTTTTAAGAAATCAAATTTAATAACTTTATTATTAAGTTCTGCAAGTGTTTTAATTTTTTAATGTTGTGACAGCTGTTGCGGCGTTCAAAGTCATTTCCAAACTGCTTTGAACACCGAAACAGCTGTCACAATAGTAAAGGACTAGAGTACTTGCAGAATTTAATAAAAAAAATGTTTTAAATTTTAAGAATAAGTATTATTATTTGGTTTAGAAAACGGTTACATATAGTTATTATTAAATATGTATATGTAGTTAATAGTTTTTTATTAAATTATATACGGTTATTATGAATTACGAATAGTCATTATTTATTATTAAACTATATATAGTTGTCAATAATTGCATATAGTTATTATAAACATGTTTTTTTATGAATTATACATAGTAATTATTAATTACATACAGTTATTATTTTTTGTTTAATTATATATAGCTATTATAAATTGTACAGAGATTTTATTAATTATGTGTATTTATTATTAATTATACATAGTTATTATTAATTACGTATAGTTATCATTAATTGCATGTAGTTATTATTTATTATATAGTTATTATTAACTATACATAGTTACTATTAATTATATATAATTATAGATTTTAATATTACTAAAATTTATATAGATATTACTATTACTAAAATATATATAGTTATTGTTAAAAACTTTAAATTAAAATGGAGTTCTACAAATTAAACTTAAACATAATATAAAATTTGCTTAAAATTTTAAAAAAATATTAATGGCGTTCTACTAATTAAACACAATAATAATTAATAAAGTAAATATCTTGTTAAACTTATAAATATAATGTATGTAGATACTGCAATTTTACTTACCACAATTACTTGATAAAGATTCACAATTGGTGAGTAAAAACACAGTAAAAGGGGAAAAATATTTTTAAGAGATATTGTTATTTTTTTATAAACCTTATTGTTATGATAATATAGAATAAGTGTCTACGAGGTGATTTTTCACAAAAAAGCGGCACTATACAAATCATCCCATTATTATTATTATTATTACGAGTGTTTTGGCAAAAAATCAGTACATTAGGCCAATTGTAAATATGCTAAAAGGTTAAACAAAACTCGACCCTTAATTCTGAATGTCTCCCACGATAATTATTGTTTTTTTACTTATCGTGGCAGTGTACTGAATGTGGACTTTTCTGTATACATACAAGGTGGACACGACAAAAGATGAGCGAAGTCAAATGATTTGACCGATTCACTTTAAAAAGTTTATTTTACTTTAATTGGGAAAAGAAATAGTTCTATACACATTGCACATTTCTAACATGTTGCATGTTTACTGGGTTACATAAACCAGAAAAGTTTTCGGATAAAATTGTAATCTTGTATTCTTAGGGCGGATGGTTTCAGGTATCACACCCCCTCCTGACAATATGATATCCTGAATTTTCAGAAACATTTGACTACACGCAGTAGGGGCTCTTGGCTTTGGGTTGTTCTAGAGTGCTAAGATTAAAGTTGATGTTGTAGCTGAAAATATATATTTTTAAGATTTTTCAGCAATTTAGGGCAGTCCCCTGCCGAACTGGAAAAATCTTGTAAATCTTTATACCAAAAAAGGGAATTTTTGAAAAAAATAACATTTTCTGCTAAAACATCAATAATGTCATAATTTCCAATCTTATCACTGGCTACACTTATCCCTACCTCTTCTTTATTTATTTATTATTATAGACAGCTGTCTGTTATTATAGGTAGCTGCCAACACGCGCTACCTTAAATAAAACTGACCACCCTAATTGTTTTTATGCGACACAAGCAAAATACGAACAGGCTTAGAAAACAGCGCAGTGCAGGCAAAGAAGCGAGAGACAGTTTGTCGGCTCACCAGTGAGTATGTGAACTCAGAACAGTGAATACGTGGTCGTCCCACTATTCCCCAGTAAAAAAACTAGTAAACCCAACTGAGCAGTAAAAGTTCAAATATATAATAATAATTAAAAGTGTATCTGGTTATTTACCCAGCATTTACTAATGTTCAGAGAGGCCAAGACCTCACTGCGTGCTGTGACTAAAAACATTTCCGCCAAGCTTAACGAAGTATAATGATACGGCCCTTGATGATAGTGGACTATCACAATGTTTACTGCTTGTAGAACAGAATATCCACTAGATGCCGTTCACCATTCACCGTCTACAAATGCTCTGCTACCTCCGTCACGACACCCGTTCACCGTTCACAAGCATGAGCACACAAATGCCCTGCTTCCTCTAACATGACACCCGTTCACTGTCCACAAACATGAGCATGCAAATGCTCGGACTCCTCCATTGCTACTTAACCTTCCCTAAGTTCAAGGTATTACCCATTTTTTAATTTTTTTTATTGTATAATATTAATTATATACAGTGGGAACTTATACCCGCTAAGCCACTGCAAGTAGCTTGTCAGCAGTATTAGTATTAGTTTTCAAAGAGCCATATAAAATCCAGTTTAAAACTTGCTATAGTTTTTGCACCATTTTCATGTCAAGTTTTACAATCAACATATTGTCTTAGTATTACATCTAACTCCTTTCATTTTTACTATAATAAACCCTACACCCCTAAACAGAAAAGTTCCCAAATTCTCCATAAAACCCCTGAGAGAAGTCCATGCTACGCAGGTATTTAAGTATTAAAGTACCCGCCATTGTACAAATGTAATTTGTCCATTTGTCTCCTTTATCATTTGTATTTAGCATTACATCTATGTTTGGTACCATTAAGTGTATATCTTTAAACAGCATAGTGACTGCGTTCACTGTTCAACAGTACTCCCTCCATGGTGATGACTCACCTATGACTAATAAACTGTCATTGGACAGATCGCATATAAGGTGATGCAAAGAACGACAATAAGGCCAGCTCACCAACTATGCTCTTGCGCTCGGGTTCTTTTGTAGGGTCTCTCCGGATGTAGAGCAAGCATTGCAGAATAAACATGATAATAAAATAAATAAAACCAGAAAAAAAAACAATAAATAGAGTTGACGACTTACCTGTGACTGCAAACAGCACATTGATATGGAGCGTCTCTTTCAGACGCCTCCTGCGAATTCACGTCAACCCCGCTCGAATCGATGGAGTCCTCTTTGATGATGTGCCTGGAGTTCGTCAAGGGCGTTTCGGGATACTCTTGAATTTCCGCCTCCACGGGGCAATCGTGCTCTCGCTTGATGCCGGTACTGTGACCGCCACCTCTGACTTGACTGAGAAGGCTCCGAAAGTTAGCATCCACACGGCAGCACTGCTCCTTGAAGAGGGCCGCTGATTCGGCCAGCGTGATGCAGTCCCGGCATATCTGGTCTGGGAGACCATCGCTCTTAGCAATCTGAAAGGAAACAGGGAAATCCTGAAAACCCCCACACAATAATAACGAGCATGTACAATGTAATAAGTCACTAGCTAGCCTAGGAATAAAAAAATGAGGACTGGTTGATATGTACAAGAAACGAACCCAATTAACAGTCACACAATTTGTTAGTGCGTCCTACCCGGATAGAGGAAACGTTCTGAGTTTGAGTCTTATCACAACCTTATCTTTTTCATTTCTGTGTATTCTATTTCATATTGTGTTAATATTTTTTTAACAAATGAACTTGTCTGACCTAATTCGGTCATCACTAATTTCCCATTGCTCAACTCTGTTTCATCAATTTAGTTCTAATATCAATTTCAACTTACACAATAAAAATCGATTTTCATTTATTAGGTTTCAGGTTGGGATACACTTTTCTAAAATACAAATGAAGTAGAGCAGATGAATGAAGAAAGAAGTGTAAGGAAAATATGACGCAGAAGTGAATGGTAGAAGAAAACATGGCACGATCAAGAGAATCAGATACTTGGCCATGTCAATAATCAGAATACCAGAAGAGCATGTATGAGATGAAATGTGTGAATGTGAATTGAGCAAGGAGTGTGAGCCAAGATAGAAATTTGTGATGTTCTATTATTTCTGCATAAGCCGGTGAAGTAACAGTGTGATTTATTTATTTCTTAGAGACACAAACAGAACATTTATAAAATATGCTTGTATTAGAAAAATGGTTAAAAATCAATATAAATGTCTCTAGACTAATGCGTCTGCAACATTCTCATTAAATTAGACACAGAATAAACACAAAGTGATGGTTAGTTAGTTACTGAAATATAAAAATAAAGTTATGTAAAAAAAAGCGTTTCAATGGGTTAAAATTTTAAATTACAAATTTGCATTAGAACAAAAATTTGCCATTTGGAATTTCAAATTTCGACTCAAAGCATACGCTTTTATATAATTGTTTTTTTTTACTTCATCATATTTAACAAGCAGCGTGATGTAAACTGTAATGGCGACAATGGCGTCAGAACACAAAAAAACTAGTGGCGATGACGTAGTGCAAAATTCCCATAAAATAATAAAAATTAAAGGGAAGAAAAAATCTTTACACGCCTGTTGTATTTTTTTCATTGAATAGTTACATATATATAATTGAAAATGTTACGAATATCCGCAGATGATACAGAAAGTTAATTTATTTATTTTATTTTAGTACATAAACAGGCAATATGCCCAAAACTTACATACATGAATGTTTAAAAATTAATAATAATTAAAGAGTAGAATAAACAACAATTATCATCTGGCAAAAATGATAATAAAACAAATGACAAACAAGCGAAAGATCGAAAACATATAAGTAAGTACATAAATTAACTCCATATTGTCACCTGTACACTGTTTCGGTACTTACTAAAGGGCTTCATCACATTATCAGTTAGATATTAATGATAAAACTTTTTTTTTAAATTGATTACATTAAAAAATGTCTATTTCATTATTAGAGCAGTGTATAGTATAGTATTGTAATTTCTTAATATCCGCGGTACAGGAGAGAAATATCCCATATTTGTGTGATGTGTGAGGTTTTAATATAAAAAAAATGTATTTTATCCTCCTTGTTGATTTTCTTGTTGGTGTATTAATGTTAATTTGAGATAAAATGTTTGGTGTATCAATTGATGCATGCATAATTTTGTACAAAAGGAATTCATGAAAAAGTTTACGTCTGACTGACAGAGATTGTAGTTTATAGTGCGAAATTCGATCATTATACGTTCCAAATTGATCAGATAAACCTTCACGATATGCAATCACACGGGTTAATTTTCTTTGTATGGATTTGATTCTGTAATTATGAATAATAATAATAATAATAATTGAATTACTTCTATAGCGCCTTTTTCGTGAGAAAATCACCTCAAGGGCGAATCTCGTAATTAGAAGACCAAATAGCGGATGCGTATTCCAAAATACTTTCCACAATCGATTTATATAATGTTGTTGTTAATTCTGCACTTTTAATTGTGATTCGTAGAGTTCATCCTAATATTTGTGATGCACTTTTTGAAATAGTCTCAATATGTTTATTGAAATTAAGTGACGAGTCAAATGTCACGCCCAAGTCTTTGGTTGAAGTTGTGTTCAATAAAGCGACGTTATTTATGTGATACGTATTTGAAAATTTATTTCCGTTCTTTGTGAAGGAAATTGCAGTGCATTTATTTTCATTAAAATATAAATCATGAAGTGCACGCCATTCATGAAGTGAAGACAAGTCTTTTTGCAAAGAGGTGCAATCTTCAATTGATGTGATTTTTTATACAGCTTAAGGTCATCGGCAAATAAAAGATATTTTGAACATTTAATTCATAGTGCAATGTCGTTAATAAAGATTAAAAACAGCAAGGGTCCAGGATGAGAGCCCTGTGGAATTCCCGATGTTGCAGTAAAAAGATCTGCAGAGTACTTTTCGGTTAAGGAACTCTCAAACCATTTTAGAGTATGTCCATCTATGCCAAACCTTTCCAGCTTCTTAATTAGTAGCGATTGATTTAACTGGTTGAGTGCTTTGCAAAAATACGAGTAGATGGCATCCACTTGCTTCGGTTTTATTCGGTTTTCAATGCTGTAGCGGATGTTTTGGGAGTATTCAAGAAGGTTTGTTGTAGTGGAACGCCGAGAAAAGAAGCCGTGTTCCTCGATGATAATATATTTACTTACGTGCAATTTCCCATGCAGTCAAGTTTAGAGATGGTAGTTATAAAAGCTGTTTTCCATTTGATTGGAAATACTCCTTTAAGTGATTTGTTAAAAAGTAAGCAGAGTGGTTTGGCACGGACATCGCAGCACGTTTTGACAAAAATAGGAGGAATACCATCGGGGCCTGTCCCTTATTGGTTTTCAGTTTTTTACATTTAATTAATGTGGTTGAAGGTGAAACATTGATCTGACCAAGACTTTCGTTATAGAAATCTTTTGGAATTTGTGGTAAATAGTTATTGTTGTGTGGTTTGTAAACAGATTGAAAGTGCTTAGAAAAGAGCCCGCAGATGACTTGACCTTGAGTAGTCTTTTTTTCATTTAGATACATCTCTTTTGGTATGTCGGTAGAGTTTTTGTATTTGCTTTTGGCAAATTTCCAAAAGTCTTTAGGGTTTGTTTTTAAATTTTCTTTGTCTAAATATTTGTGGTAACAGATACTCATCAGATTTTTGTTCTAGTCCTAAGCAAGTTGAATGATAAATGATCATTACCGTATTTTTTATATTTTTTGTGAAATTTGTTTTTTCCTTTATCAAATGAATGAGGTCTTGCGAGTACCACTTGGGGGAAATGTTTTATGTTCGTTTTCATGGGAACATTCGAAGAGATAATCTGGTAGAGTATGCTATAAAATTGATCAACAATTGCCCTGATTAATAAATTCCCAATCTATGTCTCGAAGCAAGCTATTAATTGAGGCATAATCGGCTTTATAAAAGTTTAGTCTAGAAATGCTTTGGGTTTCTAAATTTGATAAAAAATTGATTTTAAAATTTACTTCTAGAGCAGGATGATATGAATCTTCTTTGCTTAGTGGAAATGAAGAATACTTAGTGATATGTCTTCTTTGTCAGATAAAATGAATTACAAGTAATGGGGCAATCTGCTATCTAGGTTAGTGCACTGTTACTGTACATTTCAATGTAGAGTAACATCTCAAAAAGACCGGCATATTGGTTAGGCCAACATTATGGAATGTTTAAAACCGAGCTCAAGAAATGAAGTAGGTAGGTATGGGTAAATGAATAGACCAACATTCTTAGGCTAAACTGGTGACAGGAGAAGGACACGCCATGCTAAAGCAATGGGTTCCAAACCCGAATAAGACAAGAGGAAGAAGATGAAATGAGATTTTTTAAGCAATAATAAGTAACTGTTTTGGTTATGTGGGTTCAAAAATCACAAATTAAGATTTACGCAATTATCGCAGTATCAGAAAATTCATATTGTTTAGATACAGCAGGAGGCACCAACTGAATATTGAATATCCATGGAGTGAATATTGAATATCCATCCATCTAGGTACCAGAAGAGTACATAATAAAGAACTCGGTATGAGAAAAATGCAACTGCACTCCAATGTACCATCCAATTACAACAAAAAGAACATCATTTGATTAATCAAGAGCAGTAGTATAGTTACAGACCCGGGTTACGCAGGGGGGGAGAAGTCAATGTCAAGCCAATCAATAACAATGCCCACTTAGTCTATCTCAATCGCAATATATGCAGGCTTTCTGCAAATTACAAACGCGTTAAATTAATATATAACAGCCAAGACTAACCTGAAGGCCAGTGACGTATGCAATCAACTCGGCTATCCCTCGATCCAATAATGAAGAATCGCCGAAGATGAACCGCAAGTTCGGCAAACTGCACGCGCTGCTGCACGCTCTGCACTGGAGGGAAGCGGGCATATTGATCGTATCGTCTGTTGCTGAGAATTCCATGCTCTCACCGCGCCAAACACTATTTCCCTTTATTGAACTCCACCGAATTGTAACATTTTATGTTATGTTTTTGTTTATATTTCTTTTACATTTCATTTTTAAAAAAAAACATACATTCTCGGTGGTCAAAATCCACACTAATCAGATAAGCATGTGACAGCCAGTCATAAACAGCTTTATAATATTTATTCACTTGTGAATACGTTCACAGCCAAATAAATTAAACTTTGGCAGTTAAATGTGACTGGTAAAAGCTCACCATATGCAAATACCAAAATAATGGAAACAGGAATAAAAAATTAACCAGAAACTCCGCAAATGCAAACACCAAACACAACAGACAGCGGAAAAACAATATGGCCGATATGGCGCTCAATTTCCAAACGCCGCGCTACGCGTGGATTTTTAGATACTTTACATATACAAAAATAGTCTCTATGCGCCAAGTCAGTAGAACGTACTCTCGCGTGCTCGTGTATTTTGAACAGTCGTGCACCGAACAACGGACCAATAAGAGCGTGATGCAATATGCCGCCGTCGCGCGTGATGCATTTTAATTGGCTCGTTGTTCGATTCATAACAAAGATGGCCGCTATTACCGATTGTGATAATATTTTTAGGTAATTAAAGTATCTTCCAGACGAGCGGGTGGCCCACTGGTGTGGTCGACGGAAAAAATATATATACCGACGAGGAGTATTGCCATTATTGCCAAGTCAAAAAATAAAAACTCGGTTAATTTTTTTTTTCTGTCGGCCACCCTACTGGGCCACCCGATCGTCTGGAAGGCACATAAATCTGAGAAACTCAAAATGCTGCCATTAATAAGGATTTATAATTTTATCGTTGCCCTGCGTAAAATAATAATTTGGTAATTTTGTTACTCAGCGCAAACGATTAGATTATTTACTAAATAATTGCATTCCCTCACACCCTTAGTTCACATTATTTTTTCTTTAAATCCCATATCATGTTTTTTTGCAATTTTTTTGTACCCCTACTGAAATGTAATATGTAAAAATTACTGTTTGCTACAAAACATACCTTAGAAATTATGATTAATTCGGTTGTTTGTAATTTGAACTGTAATAAAACGGTATTTTTATTTTACCAGGCTACGGACAGGACCGGTTTCATGATATCTCGCTCGCTGTGCAGTCGTTACCGATTACGACCTTCCCTCCTGCGCTCAAATTAAAAAAAGATTAATTAACAATTCCTACCAGTTGAACAAATGGATTTATCAAATCAACACATCTATCGTTTTAATAAGATTCTGCCATTAAAGCTTAGACTTTGAGCTTTTTTTAGAAGATTCTTTGTAATAATTAAGAGGTGCTAGAAAATCGAAACAATATTTTTTTTATGGTAAAGAATTTACAAATAAATGTTAATTCATCTGTGATAAAATTGCGATTTTTTTGATGTATCGAGAAATTCAGACAAAAGAATAGTATTTTTCCAACTCCCGTCTTCATATATGGGTATAATAAAGTTTGTGACAAAAATAACATAGTTCCATATAACGTTTTTGATCGATGCAAGTGAAAGACACAGAAACTATATAAAAGTGCGGAATTTTTGACATAATAACATGGCGTTCAATGCGATATCAGACCAGCTAGCTTGTCGATTGCAAATTGATTCAATGATGTAATGAGCCCTAAAGCACCTTTCTCCAGAGTCTATTATAGTATAATATTTAAAAAAAAAAAACAATAAAATCGTCCGACAGATGACGCTATCATCTGTATCGTATTGAAATGGGTATTATGAAATGAGCACCACTATCACTTCGATAAACTGAGGTTCCAATTACAGGAATATTAAGGGAAACACATCGTTTTGGAACCAGTTCCCAATAATAATGAATACTTCATTTATAATCTTTACCTTGGTTTCGAATGATTAAAAAACCCCCCCAAAAATATTTCTTCAAACGAGTTCCAAAATTCAGTTACTGCAAAGTCATTGGGACAATATAATAGGGAAAGGAGTATTGCAATCTCTAACTGTGCAAATTTAAAGTCAGGAAGAAAAAAGCGGCCTCCCGATGACGTGGCTATTGGCTGCGCATCGCGGCGTTTATGGTCTTAAGCACACGAAAATGATTCATGGAAAACAAGCTCTATGCCTGAATAACTATTACGAAAATCATGATAAATTTCCATGACAAAAAACTTTTTCCATAAATTTTTCGTTCACACTCGGCGCCTCTGGGGACGAGTCACAAGTTGAAATGTTGCCAGCGCAATAGAAGACATATTTTTGTAATTTTTTAAGGATTTAGCGAATATTTTAACTAAATTAAAAAATACGATCGTTATTTTCATGACGCCCTTCAGAAATTGCGCCTATGTTTTGGGCACTGTATGAACGAATGACAGATCTGGCGCTGGCTACGGACCAAAATTCTTGCATTACAATATTTGCTCATACAGGCACCTTTAATTCGTAGGCTCATGTTGTAGTCATCGTATTATTGTAGAAATATTTTTAATTATTATTTTACGTGAATAAGTTCTGTATAAAAAGAGCGGAAATGTTTGAAAAATTAAGATACGCTAAATTCTTGCTATAGTCCAACCAGTATATTAATGACGGAGTCATCACTAAAATGTATATCTTTGTGTTTTGTTATTATTATTATTATTTATATCCCATAATACATTAGAATTATTTTACCTTACTGAATTTTATATATATTGTTTGATCTTCTACTTAAGTCACCATAGTCCTGGAATAAAAACTTATTAATATTATTTGCTGCATTACTCGAGGTTGATTGATGTAGTGAAATTTCATCGTTACAAATACACACAGAGTTATTGATTATCATTGGAAATACAGCTTTACTTTGACTATGCATAATACTTTTTTTCACTTAATAAAAGTATTTGTGTTATTTTTCAGTTATAAATAAAATTGAAATTATTCATCAATGAGAATATGAAATTAGAATTGGGGAAAGGAACATAAATTAATAATATAGAACTCCAGTCCATTTTTTTTTATCAATAATGACGTTCAAACTTAAATACCAGTATATTTCTTTTTTTTTTTTTAAAGTTAGTTTTTATAGTTAAAATAATTTTAAAAGCCCGCCAAAACGCTCCAAATCTATGGTCGGTCGGGTTTGAGGTTAGAATGTCAAATGTCAAAGCAAGGATGAGCTTTACCGTACATAATTTTACATTATATTCATAGTAAGCCATAACTAAACATAAATAATAACATTATGTAGCTTTTTAGAAGCTTTAACTCCAAGAGTAATAATAATATTGAGCATTAACATTATCAAAATATCCATATTGACAATCAGTTTGCTCATGAATACTCTAATTTCTGTTATTAACAAAAGATTTTTTTTGAACAACGAGTATGGAGCTTAGTCACCCAAATTAAGTTAAAACTTCATCAAAGCTAACTAACTAACTAACTAACCATCACGCCGTTTCCCCGCAGGGGTAGGCAGAGAGGACGGACCGCCAAACAACTCGATCTTGGCATACACTTCTTGCTTCATTCACATTCATACATCGTCTCATACATTCTCTTCTATTATTCCGACTTCTGACTCAAGTATTTGATTCACTTGATCGTGCCATGTCTTCCTCGGGCGTCCCCGGCTTCTTCTTCCATTCACATTCGCGTCATACATTCTTCTTACACTCCTTTCTTCGTTCATTCGCCCCACTTGTCCAAACAATCTAAGCGTCCCTTTTTTAATCTTACTCATTACGCTTACATCAGCCTTGCATTCTTTACGAATTTCAATATTTTTCACACGATCATACATGGTTTTACCACACATTCGCCTCAGAGATCTCATTTCTACGGCATTCAGTTTACTTTCATCCTTCTTCTGCCATTTCCATGCCTCACTGCCATACATCAGGGTTGGTATCAGCACTCCATTGTGGACTGCTAGCTTCGCTTCTTTGGACAACTTTTTGTTAGCGCCAACGCTGAAGTCAAAGCTAAAAAATTAAAATACAAAACAAAATCTAAAAATAAAAATCTCCCTAATAATCCAAAAACAGAATATACACGTGATGTCAGGTGTTCCAAATACAATTATACCAATATGACAAGATGTTTTGATGAGATAATTATTTATAAACTTTTAAATAACGATTTATAAATTCTACGTATTCACAATCGGCGTTTGCTGATGTATACAGATATGTATTTTTAAATTCATAATATTTTTCACTGGAGTTCCTCATTTATAAAATAATTAAGGTTTACATATTTTTAATTTACAAACAGCAGACAAGAAAAGATATATGTGCATACAAAAAAAAATTGAACTATGTACATATTACATAGCAAAACATATAAATAGTAGACAAGAAAAGAGATACATTCAAATGTATTTAATACCAGTCGCGTGCAGTCCATAAAGGCTGAAAAACTGTGCTTACCTTAAGCACAACAAACCATAAAAAGAAAAAAAAACTGAAATAAATTGTATTTGCGCTAGCGACCTTGAGGTGATTTTTCACAAAAACGATGTCACAAAAAAAATCATCCAAATGGTATTTTCATTATTTCTCCAAAAACATATGATTTTTTATGTCGTAATCACAATGTATCAAAGTAAACACACTGATAAATTTGAAAATCAACTCTTTAGTGAAACCTGACTTATATCTTTATATGTTAGTGTTACAAAAATATATTGAATTTTTATAAGTTTCTTGAAGGACTTTAGTTTTATAAGTACAATATCAATTTATTCCATTTTATATTCCGTATGTACACCCGCCAACAAATAATTCATCCCAATATTTAATAGCATTACGTGCTAAAGGCGTTTTTTTATTATTTGTAAATAGCGCCATCTGAGTGCGAATTACGTTTCGTTTAGCCGTAAGAAGTTTTATTTTCTCGGGCCCTTCATTCATCCCGCATAAGAAACACCTCATCAGTTTCATTGTAAAAAAAAACTTATAAAAGTATACCATAAAGTGTAAATTCCAATGAATAATATAAAGGCGTGGTAATTAAATCAACATACGTAGAATGCAGTTATTGATACAGGCTACTATTGATACTTCATATTGCAGACACATGCATTTTTTACATGATAATAGACCACCGGCGCCATCGATATTAGAAAATTCATTTCCCAATCGATGCAAGCGATACACTATTGATTTTTTTTCAGCGTTAGTGCCATGATTGTTACATTGGTAAGGTGATTTGAGTTTAGTTGATCTACTAGTAACGTAATTATTTGTTAAGGAAACCAATTCAGGGGAATCAAACCAGCTATTATTTATTTTAAATAATTAAATTAGGTCGGAAAATATTCATCTTTCTTTTAACTATAAGAGTAGCATTGATTGCATTGGATCACAGACACCTTGAGTTTTTTTTTTATAGAGCTCCACCCCCCATTTTTTTTACTTACCATCTGTCGTGAATCTGAAACAGCTATTGCCACGATTATATTTAAACGTTTATTTACATTGTAACATTATATAGTCGTAAGATAGGATATGACTCCTATCCTATTTCTGAGTTTAAAGAAGAGTGTTTCAATGAGAACAATTAAAATGCATACTTAATCAAATGGAGAAGTATTTTTATTAACATTCAAAAGACATTGAATTTATAGCTTATCTATGGGAACGTAGAATTTGATGCATTTTAAGGAGTTTATCAATATCAGTCTCGATTTTACTTAAAAAAACCGTAAGTTGCCGCGTTCAGTAACATGGAGCTGATTTAGTTACCAATACCTCTTTTTATTTAGCAATATTGCTACAGCACTAAATCCACGTTCAGCTAAATAGGACGATGGGAATGCTATCAGAAATCGTTAACAATCGACCATAATCCTGGGTACAGTTGCGAAATCGGTTTCGGCAGCCAAAATTCTCGGTAGCCATTCCTAAATTTATTTTTTTAATTCCTCATTTGTCGTCAGTTCTATTAGTTCTTCTTCTAACTGGGATGATCCTGCCTTGTTGACATTTGAAAAAAGGATCCAAAACTAAGTCTTGTATGTCCATGTTTAAAATATCCTTGAAATCACTGTGTAGGTTTTCCAAGTGTTGACAGTAAACAAGTTAGTCGTCGTTCTTGAGTGATACTGTTGATAAATTTGGGAAATTATTGAATTCCTGCCTGTCTGCTGATATTTCTTTTGTATAATAGCAGTTTGGATACAAAAGCAGGAACGCTATTTTTTTTATCTTAATCAAGTTTAAGTCGTCGCCTTGAAGTAGGAGATTGACACATTAAACAATTTATACAGGTCTGTCAAGTGCGCAATATCGTTCTTTGATGAGATGAGGTTGTCGCGCAATTATGTGTCTTTGTTTTCTAGGAACTCTATCACAGACCCAAACAGATTGTAAAATCGAGTCAAACAAGTATCTTTTGACAGCCAGCGCACTTCTGTGCGAAGCAGCAATAGGTTGAAATCTTAATCATTGGCAATGCAAAGCTGACTAAATAATCTCTCATTCAACGAGTTACTTCTGGTTTTATTAACTGCTCTGATAACATTATGCAGTGATGTATGGAGACGTTGACTCAGATTTTGCAATACACAGCAAGCACGTCAGGAACTTTATTTTTTTAAGTACGCTATGAACTCTTTGTGACACCCTGTCATAGCCGGTGCGCCATCCGTAGCAACTGACAAAATATTATTAAAAAGAATTTCCTTTTCATCACAAAACTTTTCCAGTATATTAAATATGGTTTCTCCTTTTGTATCTGTTTCGAAATTTGTAGCAAACAATAGTTGTTGACATATTTTCTCATCTTTGATGAACCTCACGTAAGACAATAACATGCTTCATCGGTTAGTAAAGAGGACTCATTCAGCTGAATTGAAAATTGACAATTCCGCAGATGACTGCATAATAATTCTTGAATGTTTTCAGCCATCTCATTAATTCGTCTTTGCACAGAACATTCAATATTGTTCAAAGGAATTTTTCGGATAATATCTGCAGATGGTTTATGGAGCACAGTGGTTATTACTTCTTTTACTGCTGGTAAAATTAAATCTTCTGCAAAACTATGTGGTTTGCCTGTGTAATATGTTCTGTTATTCACAGAGCCCACGATTCATTCGCTTTCCTGCCTCTCACTGAATTGGTCGTACAGTCGTACATCCTAGTGACTTGCTAGTTGCATTTACATCACTTCTCGCTTCTTTTGAATAAACCTTCTGAATTATAATTTGTACTCGTCGAGAAATATATTTATTAAATGGTGACCCTTTTTTTCTTTTAATCTCCGCAACAACCTTTAACGAGAGACACTTGGTAAGTATTAAGACACTAATACCCAAACGACCACACATCCGTTAAACCTGTTTTAGCAATCAACGATGAGATATTGTACGAAGCTCGAAGTCCGTCATCGTCTTGCTGAGAAGCTGATGAAAAAAGTTTTGATATAATTAGGTGAATTTCGTACTTCTTTTCCATTTCTTGAAAATAGGTTACATTATTGTCTTTCTTATCCGGGTGTATCTTAAGCCTTTCTTAAGGTTTCATCGCTTCATGTGTAAATGTTTTTTTGACAAATAAGGCACATTGGCGATGCTGGGTTTGTGGGATTTTCGATTTTAATATAATCCACACTATTCTGCCGTCTCTTCTTTTTTGCTTCCGACGTGGTTTTTACTTTACAGATACGTGAGTAAATGATTAACTATTACAACTCTGTTATCAATTGCGCGATAATTCTAATGAAAATAAAATGAACAACCACTGCTTTTATATAGGTTGGAGACATATAATATGATTCGACAGGAATAAGATAAACATGCAGTGAATAGTGTATAACACCCGGCGCGGAAATAAAGCGCGGACGACGCGCGGGGACAAGGACGACGCGGGAGCAAAGTGTGGGTCGGGGGCTGCGGAGCTCAGTCTTGTCGACGCATGTATGCTCACTCGATGACTTCCGAATGCCCCGAAGACACTGAGCAAGTTAGAACAAGCACAGATAATACTGTCAATTCTTGCAGGATTGCTAAAATCGCGTTATTTAACAAAAACTTTATATAACTTAATTGCTACAAACATATTTTTATATTCACAGGATTTTATTAACTTCACCTGTATTTATATATGAGACATTTCACGTGAAATCGGAAGTTGTAAAGTTTTTAGTTTAAATCAAAAAAAAAAAATTGTCATCCAATTTAATGTAGATCTGAATGTAATGGAATCTTTCAGTTCTATTTTCATCCACTACCCGAACTAGCAAAATAAGTGAATTTTCGCATACGTGATAAAAAAGATTACAATACGTACAATAACAAAAATTAGCCAATATTAAAGTTTACTTTACTTTAATAGTACGTGGTTAGCGTGTTTATTTTGTATTTTTTAGATTTTTTTTTACCCTCAACGTCCACTAATTTTCTCTGGGTCTTCTACTGCCCCCCTGAACGTCTCAAACGCCCATAAGGGTGCGTTGAGAACCTATGATCTACGTAATACTCAATCTTCTTATCGGGGTTTATCCTTAGGGAGTGTGAATAGTTTGGTCAAGAATTGAAACTTTCACATAGGAAGCAAATGCCAAAGACTATTTAATGACACATAGAGTTTAAATTTAACGATCAGCACCCAAAAATACACTCTTTGCATGTTGCTAAATCAAGAAATACTACAAATGATTTATTTGTAAATTTTAACCGTTATTATTGCTGCTTCTTATATGGTATCACAATTATCGGGGGTACTGAATCCTTGTAGGAAACGAATCTTCTTCATGGTGCCCTATTGAACATCTGTTCACTGACTGATATTCCTTAGCAGCAACAAAGTCTTCCACTCCTCCCTTCTAATCTTCTGAAATGAACAATTAATTTTATTGCATTGAATAGATCGTACATATATGATTATATTGTAATGGCGGGTCCTGATGCGTGTAATGTGTAACGTAATGTGAATCGTATGGACGGTATTCATTTCTTCATTGAGTCGACGCACCATCTCGACGCGAATCCTGATGGTAATCGAGCATCGATATATTAACTGCCGATGTAATCGAGTCATCGAGTTGATCCATTATTTACGAACAATTGCCAAATAAACATACAAACCATCTAAATGAGCGCTTCTGTGTTCGGTTAAAAACCAACAGGCCCCGGATTAACGCGGATCAGCGCGATCGTCGCTACGAGCTTACAGTAAAAGTCGTTACACGTAATCGCCCGATGGGATAGATTACAAATTAAATTTGGCAAGTTACAAATCACACATGTCTGGAAGCGACACTAGATCTGGATGCTTACTGATCGGATACAGGAAGAAATTGTTGGCAAATTCGTGCCATTTCTGGTTTTATACTGCACATTAAATAAAAGGACATTTACACATTGACGCGTATTTAGCTTATTTCAGTAATATTAAAATCGATTTTACTTGTTTTATATGGACGATTTTGTAACACTGGATCTTTTTTTTTGATTATCCAAACAGAATTTTTATTATATCTGCAAGGAGAATAAATTAAAAGCAAGTAAAGATTAATACTCCAATAAAACAAACAGTAGGGTATAAATACCGTAAAATCAAAATCAAAAACCTGACAAAATAATAACCACAATTTTCGTTTTCAGTTTCCAAAGAGCTTCGATAATTCGATTTGGTTCACCGGCCATTGTAAATGAAGGTTTCCAGTTTTTCATGTCGGTAGTGACTAGAGTTCAATGATTTTTCTGCAAATGTACCTATTGTATAGTTATCTCTATTGTCTATTCAATTATAAAAACACCATCAAGCCATCTCGGCTGCGATGCAAATTTTGATGCGCTCCGTCTTGACAAACACACTTGAATAAGTCAATATTATTCTCGTCATTATAAACAAATTTAAGAAAACATTGCCATTTAATGCGGGAAAAACAGATTTCAACTCTAAGTACCTCACAGAATAGAGAATCAATAATGACAATTATTTTTTCGGTAAATCGGTTTCACCGGTAATTAATCACTCTAGGCACCATAAAAAATGAAATTGGGTGGGGGTAAATCGAATCATATAAATAAGTCGTCTCAACGTGGCCTAACCATAGTTTGAAAATGGCATTGAATGCCGAAACAGCTTTCAAAATAATAATAAAAAAAAACTAAATTCCTTCCAGAACTTAATAATAAAATTATTAAATCTGAATTATGTTAAATAAAAATTAAATGGAGTTCTACGAATTAAACACAAAAACGATTAATCGATAATCGACATTGCTCTGAGACCACTATTTTGTACTCTCACTGTGAAGGCCGCCATAATCATTACTACGAAAATATTATAAATTACACAATAGACATTATATAAGTACGTAATAATATTTCCGATGTGTTTTTTTTTATTATTTACATTTCGACCTCTTGGAATAACAGGGTCCCATCTGACACTGCAATGTCATGCGATAATATACTCTAAAGAAAGCAACTTTAAGGCTCATCATCGAATAACATTGCCGTGTCAAATGAAACCTTGTTATTCCAAGGGGTCCATTTGCGAAGAAGGTATCATTTAATTTGTTCAATTCGGCTTTATTCTGAATTCCGGGTATACCCAGGACTTACCTACATTAGAATATCGATTGTGCGTGATTAATGTTTAATTGGCCACAGGTAGAAAAATAACATGTTATGTGCAGGCCCGGGCCTGAACGAAATGATGTCTGGCGCCAATGACATTATAAAAATTCAAGATATTTAATATTCATACTAATTGAACATAAAAATTTGCACGTTCTTGTTTTCAGTTTTAAAGCTAACAACGCTTGTGAGAGGGATAGCAATTCTGAGAAGACGTATGCACATATGAAATAGCAATATTAAACCGCAAGCGCTTCTTCATCGCGCATCAAACATCGCGCCACCCTTTAGAGTAATTACTCTAAAGCCCCACCCGACCAGCTGTAAAGGGGATTGTCGGGAAAAACCAAATACAGTGGCAAATTAAGTATTTTATTTTATTTTGTTTGGAAAACCAACAGTTTACAATAATTGTTATGTATGGTAAATATATCTAAAAAATGAAGTAATAATAGGTTTTCACTTAAGTGTTTAAATTTAAAGACTCTAAGAATATAATATAATGAGTTGTAAATACTTAATTATACCGCTGTTATTTTATTTGTTAATTATTAAAAAAACATTTATACAGGGATGCCAATTATTTATGCTTGAAGATCAACGGTGACATTACAAATCTTGATTATGACCAACAAATTTTGTAAATCTCGTTGATTACAAACAAGCGATGTTCTGAGTGGTAGATACTTTATTCCGAGCATGCCTAAGAGCAGTGGCGTGCATTGTTCTATGACCATGGGTGAGCTGTTTGTTGTTTTTCTAGTTCTGGTAAGAATTGTGCATTGAATATTTGAAAACAGCCAATTTATTTTTATTTTTCGTTAACATTTTTTGGCCAACTGAATCAATGAACATACAAGTTCTTACCTATTTCTTAGATTTTTTTCTTATCTTTTCATTTCTCTTTGTGGTTCGTTGTTATTCTTAGGGTATACAGAGCTTTTCAGCCTTTGTATACTGCACGCCTAAGAGATACTGATATGGAATCATAGCATTGATTACGATATAAGTATATTATACTCAATACACATTAATACAGAAACAATAAAAAATAGGTTGAATTGAAAACCTCAGCCTTCTTTTGTAGAAGTCGGTTGATGAAACAGATCCGGCTGTATCTAGTGCAACTAAACTTGAAAGATTTAAAAAAAATGAATTATTTGTTTAATTAGTCAAAATTCTTTAGATACTCGGATAAGACCCCCCCCCCCCCCTTCCGCTAGTTCTTGACGTAAAAACGTGAGAGCCGCGTAATAGAATACGATATTACATTGTCCTTTACATACTTACGTGGTTCCGCGTTCGCTATCTCACTTTATTTTATTTTGACATTTAGCGTTTTCGGATAGCTAAATACCTTTGTGAATAATTGTATTTATTGAAATAATAAGTGATTTACGAATAGAAAGAAACTCCATGAGATTTGTTTTTTGCTCTCGAATGATTTTTACACCGCTCGAAAGCACAAGAAGGCATTTTTTTCACGGCAGCGCTAACTCGTTTACAAAACCTATACCGATTCTGTTACGGCGAGGACTGAAATAGAGTAGATTCAGCCATCAGCTGGCCCACTACGGATGGCGTACTTACAAAACCTATACTGATTCAGTTACGGCGAGGACTGAAATAGAGTAGATTCAGCCATCAGCTGGCCCACTACGGATGGCGTACTTACAAAACCTATACTGATTCAGTTACGGTGAGGACTGAAATAGAGTAGGTTTTGTTAGCGCTAAATCGCTTACAAAACCTATACCGTTTCGTTTACGGCGAGGATTGAAATAGTAATGCGATTAGCTAGACTTTATTAATGAGATTGATCGACACATTATGATAGCAAGTCTAATCTAATTTATTTATTTATTGTTTTCGAGCAATTACAGATTATTAATACTCGTATTTTATAAAATTTTATTCGTTACTATTTCTCACACATGATACAATTTTTTTAAACTTATATGAGGTTTCCGTATGTAATGTATTTAAAAAAATGCTAAAAGATGGTGTTTATAGGTTAAAGACCACCATTCAGAATTGAAAAGGTACTCGAAATGGCTTATAGCCGTATTTGGTGACCAGTTCTGAATAGCCAGATATTTCCCCACCTTCCTCTTCCCCTCTTCTTCCACACCCCAATACCTTCAGCCTCACAACATTCCCCAATTGAGGACGCCATAGTCTCACTGGCTCCAGATGGTTTGGAGCAGTTGGGATTCTTATGCGGTATTCATATAAAAAAATTGAATATTTTATTAATATACGTATTTTATAAATATTTGACGTTTACTTATAACATTTGGTTTTACATGGTCATGAGACATAATTTTCTAGTCTCTTCAATGATATTTGTTCAACTGATTTTTATGAGAATTAAAGTAAAATAAATATTTTATTTTATGTTTTATTTATCTTTTTTATTTTTCATTTCTTCCTAGTGGTAACTAAACCGTAAACTATGCATTCTGTGAACATTTTTAAGAGGTATATTAGAACTTAATAAAACAATAATAATAATAAAAATGTAAAAACAATAATAATAAAAAAAATAAAACAATAATACAATAACAATAAAATTAAAAAAAAAACAATAAAAAATAAAACAATAATATTAATAAAAATGAGTGAGCCTATGCTCACTCTATATATTTTTAATTAGTTTTTAATTTTACCCTGACGAAGCTTGGGATAAGCGAAACTGGTTGGTGATGATTTAAAAATAGTGTGTTTGTTATATTTAATAAAAACGTTTTGACGTTTCTTTTACCGTAACTCCACACAGGAGACCCTGAGGGAAATAATTTAGCTCAAGGCCTATATCATATTTCGGGATGCTGTGTGGAGGGTCTTTTAGAGGATGGGAAGGAGTGAACTTGGGTCTTGAAGAGATCCATGTTGTAGGATGGAGGAAACACAGAAGCCGGCAGATCATTCCACAGCCGAGCTGTTGAACATAATAACGAGTCGTAGAAACGACCCGTTCTCATGTGACAAATGTCAACCGTTTGCAAATGTTGGGCATGCATTTGGCGTGCTTCCCGATTATGCACCGGTGCCGAAGGGATTAATGACGCTAGTTCCTCAGAGCAACTTCCATTAAAATACCGGTAGAACAAGGACAGCATACCTGACGTCTGTGCTCCAAAAGTTGCAGTAGGCGAATCTATCAAACGGACCGCCCGTTTCTGCACAGAGTCAAGGGTAGTTTTCAGATATTTTGGGACTCCCGACCAGAGGTGGCTGCCAAATTCTACAGTGGGGCGCACTTGCGATTTGTACAGGCTCAGCAGTTATGTACTATTAAATTATCTGCCGGCTCTGTACAATACGCCCAGCTTCTGCAAGGCTAACTTTACCCTGGCTTCGATGGAGCCCCCATATCTGAGCTGGTCACTTAAGGTTACACCAAGCATATCAATGGAGGGCTTGTTGGGAAGATTGCTTCCATTAAAGGAGACTAGATTGTCATTTCGATCTCATTTTTTCGACGTTGCTCTCTCCCCCGATATCGAAAGAAAAACATTACATTCATCTCGACGAAAATAGAGATATTCGAATTTAAATTTGTGATATTTGAATTCAGTATCCCATAGACAAAAGAATTAGAGATATTTTAATATGTTTGGAATAATAGTGCCTACCCTCGAAAATCTGCTGGAGTGTGGGGTACGCGTGCCACATATATTTCCAGCCCCTGTGCCTTACAGTGGTATCCATGTGACTGTGAAGGGTGAAGGGGGAAAGTCGAAATATTACACATATTATTATGTACATTCTGTAACAATGTAACGTAGGTGTTTGACAACCAGTTGAATAATACATCGTATGTGCATAACAGTGTACCATTTGACGAAACGGGGAGGTGGTTGGCGGTAGCTAATGGACAAGTGAAATTGCACAACGAGCTCTTTTAGTTGGCTCAGTTTAAACGTGATATTCCACGAGGGCGGTCAATCGTTGGCCTCCTCGTGTAGAACCCACCGGTGTACCTAATATCTTACATACTTCGTGAGTTAATCAAAAACAATCTGATTTAATGCTTACGTTCGTAAACAAATAGATAACGGGGTAATTACTACAACTAGGTATCTGCGAAATCAGCGTTTTCGTGTTACACTTTTAGTTGCTCGCCATCAGAGATTTATGTACTTAGACGCCCATTGGGATGTGACATACATAAATATACAGAAAACTAAGTACATGAGAACAATAAGTTGACAGTTATCCAATAATCCTTAGATCTATTATGAATTATTACAAATAGTTGCAAGTATATTTTCTTTAAGGAAGCAAAGTTATTAAATTAAAAAATTTCAACAGAATATGTATCATTCCCCACATGATGCAATCTCTGTAAAAAAGAATTGTGCATAAAATTAATGCCAGAAGAAACTGCGTGAAATGGATCATGGAGTCTCGTGTGGTATTTATTAGAGAACCTATTTATAATCATACTCACCATATTAGGGCTGTAAACTTTCCATTGTTGATTTTAAATAATAATAAAATATCATACAATTTTCTTCGCTTTGACAATTCGTGTAATTTAAGAAATTCCATCAACTCACCATAATTTACGATTTTGCAATTTATACGAATGTTAGCTTGTCATAAAAATGACACCCAGATCTTTTATTAATGATTCTTTTGAAAGATTAACATTGTTTATATTATATTGAGTGATTATTGGATTTTTGATTACGAGTAAAACTGATGGATTGTCATTTAATTATGTTTAAAAACAGATATTTATGTTCATCGAGTTACCCTCTGGTAGGAGCCCGTAGGTGATAAGTCGGCTGATTCCATTACTAAATTTTACTGAAATACCGGACCTATGATAAGTATGATCTTTATCCTTTCCGATTTTATATCCTTTCTGATTATATTTCTGTTTCTAACGTCGTCATCCGGGTCCGTGGCGGTAAGAAACTTTTTGTTAATAAACATTTATAATATTCACATATATTACTATATATATCATTTAAAATCACCGGGATCCCATAAACATTTAGTCTATCATTCAACGGTTCACCGGTTAGTTCAAATCCCGCTATCAACGGATATTTTCTAAATTGAATTAGCGAAAATCAAACAAATAATAATGGTTACAATAAACACATAATTGACACAATTTTAAATAAGAAACTTAAAACTCATTACAATATAAAAATAGAATTTTAAACAACCCCTTTCAATGGCGTTGAATTTTTTAAATATAAAACTTTCTGAATTTAGTACAAAAAACTTGCCTGTCACATTAAACCCGCCTTCTACACAGATAATAAATACCATAGGTAAATTCCTAAAAAACACTAAAGACAGGGATCATAAATTAAGTCACTCAGGCATTTATAAACTATGTTGCAATGACAGTTCTTCGTTCTACATAGGAAAGACATACCGTAATGTAAGTATCAGAATCATGGAACACTTACGATGTTTAAATAACAATAATTTTTCAGAGTTTGTCAATCATCTGATTTCAACCATTATTTCATATTTTTAATAAAGATTAAGGGGGTTCAAATTTTACACCGTAATAGTAAGAGAAATAAAAAATTAGAAGCACTGGAAATTAGAAAACCCTTACATATTATTTCTAGTATAATGAATAACCAAGTAAATTTATTCCATATTCCTTTTTTAGATATTATTCCAATAAATCGCTTTGTTCCTCCAGAAGATTCCCAAATTACCCCTTCCACTTTGGTCGGCTCCCACTCCAACAACCAAATATTCAAATGAATATTTTTGATTAAAAAACTTTTGTAACAAATTCATTTTAATATGGAATTCCACCATGAATTGACAGTTTCAAAATTAGAAATACCTACATATTCATTTATACCTGTCATTTTTTGGTATCTTTGTTTATCTTAAAGTCTTTCCTGAAGAAGGAAGGGTACTTCCGAAACCGGTCAATTACTATATTGAATTGAAGTGGTTCATAACAAATGTATGCGTTTAGAGGAGTTATCCAGCATCTTGAAAAGAACTTCGTAGCATCTTAAAAACAATCAGTTTTTAAATAAAACCTATTCCGCCTCAGCACAGGAACCCCTAGTAGACTAAGTCAAAAATACCAAATTGTCTTATTAGCTTTGTATTTTTTTAACTAAATGAAAAAATATGCATTTTAACTAAATTAAAAAAAAATGTTTATAATATTATGGAGACTTAAGAACATTCAAATCAAATTTTGAAAACTGGATCTGTTAGATTTTTATTTTTTTAACATTAATTCGACACATGCCTATGTCATCTTTGAGGATGCTGTGTAAAGAGCCATGTTGTAGGAGGGAGGAAACACGGAGACCGGCAAATCGTTCCACAGCCGGGATTTTGAACTCAAAAACGAGTCGTAGAAACGATCCGTTCTCATATGACAAATGTCAACCGTGTACAAATCCATGACGTTAGTTCCGCAGAGCATCTTCCATTGAAATTCCGGTAGAACAAGGGCAGCATTCCCATCTGACGCCTGTGCTCTGGAGATTGCAATCAGTTTGTTAAGATAGGGGAATCTATCAAACGGCCCACCCATTTCTGCATAAAATCAAGTGTTTTTTTTCAGGTATTTTGGGGATCCAGACCAGAGATGGCTAGCAAATTCAACAGTGGGACGCACTTGCGATTTGTACAGGGCTAGCAGTTGTGCACTATTAAAGTATCTGCAGGCCCTATACAGGTTATACAGTACGCCCAAATTCTGAGAGGCTAACTTGACTATGCCTTCGATGGAGCCCCTGTTCCCGAGCTACCATTACTCCAAGCATATCAGACGTGAATGATAAATTAAATTAATCCGGAACAATGAAATGTTATTTAAATACCCAAAGTAGATTTAATTTGCGAGAATTCCATAGATTTTTTATCATTTATATGGCCTAACTACAGTTTGATAATGGCATTGAATACAGAAACATCTGTAAAAATAACAATTAAATGCTTTGTAAAACTAAGTAGAAACATTATTAAAATTTATTTATATGCTGTTTACATCTATGCATACTTTTCTATGAAACCTTTCATTTTTTTTTTTTGTACATAGTGTTATTTAACGAAAGGTTGACCCTGAGATGAGTTCTAGCTACTCGTCTTGGCAAATAAGCCTGGCAAGCAACCACATCATTTCCCTCCATAAATTAACCAATCAGGCGATTCGAGCGCCCAATTAAACCAATCAGATCATAAATTAACAAAACAGGAGCATGCGACACGAGCGCCCACGGCGGTGTGGGACCGCTCCTGGCGCGCTTCACACTTCCCGTCTGGAACCCGAAGAGATAACTGCCTCTTGAACTGCGTCTCTGAAAAAGAGGCGGCCATTTTTGTTATTATTTATTTACGAGCAAGTACAATGCAGGCGGGCTGACACCCGCAGCTAGACTTGCCTCTTGCTGTCTAAGCACTCAAGTTGTGTCATTAAACTCAGTGTGACGATGTCCGGCCTTGGCGTCATAGCCAGCCACCCCGCCATTCGATCTGACCACATATAAGCTGAATTCCCATCTGCCCATAATGTGTTGATTTAATCCCTTGTTTCATCTGCATAACTCGGTTAGAGATAACAATCAGAAAGAGAGAGAGACTACAATAGAATCCTACCTAGATTAAGACCCTTTTTTTACTGTCTACACGATTATTCTTAACCCATCATATTTGTCTGAGTTGCAATAAACACCGAGTTTGAAAACACTTCCCTGTACTAATTTAACGTAGAAATAGAAACGCCCTCAACCCAATTATAAGATTGCGATCGATTCGCGACCCTGTATGATAAGAAGTTGATGTCCCCTGCCGATCTGAGCTAGGCTAATGTCCGGAGCAGACTTCAACATCGAGGAAACCACCTCCAGGGTAAGTCCTGCAGATTGTAATTGTCTCCCATAACTTCCCCTGAAACCCAACCTTCCTCTTCCCCGTTTCCCCTCTCCCTGACACTCCCAGTTTACACCACACTGGCATTCCAACTTAGGGGCATTCCTCCAACCTAACCTTCCCCATCCCCTTCCCTTCTTTACAGAACAATAGCCACTTTGGTTTTGTTGTACTTTTATGTTCAACTTGTATACTTTCCTACAAAATTTTGTATGCTTTATTTTTTATAATTTCTTCAAAAGGTGTTCACTTTGTGGCATCATTATTAATAAATTAATTAAAAATTACTTTGTAATCACCACATTGTTTCGAAAGCGATGCTTTCCTCATCAGGTATATACGGAATACTAAAAATATATATTATATTTTTCAAAATATACAGAGGCATCGCTTTCGAAACATGTTGATATGTGTATATTAATAAAGTGGTGATTACAAAATAATTTTGAAATCATTTATTATTATTTTAATTGAACATTTTCATATTGTTTGGTATATATTGCCCATCCCACTAGGCATACGCCTGTGGTGGGATGACATTTTACAATAGTGGTTATTCAGCTACCTAATACATGACAATTTTGAAAATAACAGTACCTACATGATAAGAAATAAATTTAACTTGGCATTTAAGGGGAGTAATGATTTTGTTTCAAAAAGAGCTTTTAATTTTTGTGTTTCTAATGGTGCTTGGTAGAGAATCGAAAAGCTTGATGGTATTGTACTAAAAAAAATTTTCCATAGGCGGTTTTATTGGCTGGGATATTAAAGGATTTTATATGTGGCTGCTTCGGGTTCCAGTAATTTTCCTTTTTGCAAACATATGGACAATGTTAAACTGGTGCAATAGGATATTTTTTGAGTATGATTGTTACAAGATGGAAACGTCAATATCCTTAAAAACAAATTCAGTGCTTGTCACATTCGGGATAACTTTCAGAATTAATTTCAGGATGTTTATTAGAGTCTCCAAGTAAGTGTTAGTGGCACAACCCCAACTGATAATGCTGTATTCTAGAGATGATTCTATACGTATTCAATTATTACTGTACAACCCTTGTCTGTTGTTTTGTGTTGTTGTGTTATTTCTGCTCTAGTTTTGTATATTTCTAGTATCACTTGTGCAATGCAAATTTTTCTCTTGTCCCAAAATAAGTTTTATAACTCACGGGATAATTGCTATGAAATAAGAAATGAAATAATTAAAAAAAAAATTATTAATTTTTGCATTATTTATTTATTCAATTTTATTTATATACAAACATTTTTTTCTTAATATAAGCAATTATTATACAGAATGGTGGGTATGTACTGTAAATTATTAATATATAATAGCGTAGGTATCGTGAGGGTCTCACTAGGAGAATCCTGTTCACGTAAATATGTGAAAAGGGTTAATATTAAATAATATTAATAATACCATATCATAAACATGATATGGTATTATTGTGAAATGGTAATACAATTATGTTTAATAATAATAAAAATATTATAAAATGACAAAATTTGCTAATTCATTATTTATATTTAATACAAATGTTGTTATATTTGATTTAGTGTAATTAAGTTATGGAAAAAATCTGTTCCTTTTGGTTTTATCCAGATCGAGATATCAACAATTAACAAGCCCAACAGAATTTCGGTCCAAATTAAAAACTCACCCTTTCAGACTTTCATATCCTTAAATTCAATGTGCCTGCGAGTACTACTCATATAATGCCTATATATATTAATTACACCTATCTTATTTTATTAACATTATTCGAAGCCTCACGATCTAATCAGTTTATGATCGAGGGACGAATCACATTTAAGAAGATAAATTCTAATAAAACCTCTGTACTGTAACACTTATCATAAAATATGCTTTTCCTCTTCTGAAATCTAGCAATAACATAAATAATAACATAAACATAAACAATTCTCCAACATAAACATAAACAAATATTTCAGTCGCATCTGGGACTCGAACCCAAGTCCTCTGCCTATCCGGGGCAACGCTCAACCGACTTAGCTAATGAGACAAGTTCAATTTGTGTCACCTTCATCGATATCATATCTCAAATTCCAGATTTGTGAATATTATCTTCCATTTTTAATCTCATATTATTGGCAGCTATTTTTATGATGTTTACAAAGTTCTATCCGAACTCAATTGCAAACTTAAACAGTGTCTCGGATTTACATCCGACTTTTTATTTAAATGAGACATCTATTGACTTTTTATAAAAGTCTAAAGAATTCAATTTTTAATTATTAATTATTTTTATTGAGATTTAAAAACCTCATCGTAATATTTAATCATTGAAAAAAATAATATTAACATAACCTAAATGAAAGATGAAATATTGGCAGCTATCTTTTAAAATGGAGAATAATATTAACAAATCTTGAATTCGAGATATGATATCGATGAAGGTGACACAAACTGAACTTGTCTCATTAGCTAAGTCGGTTGAGTGTTGCCCCGGATAGGCAGGGGACCTGGGTTCGAGTCTCAGATGCGACTGAAATATTTCTGTCCTTTTGTCCGGTTTCATCTTTCATTTAGGTTATGTTAATATTATTTTCTTCAATGATTAAATCTTACGATGAGGTTTTTAAATCTCAATAAAAATAATTAATAATAAAAAAAATATTTATCATTTCTTCAAACGGTTGATAACTTTGTGGCGTCATTAGTAATTATATAATTAATTTATTTATCATTAGCGGAATCTGTTATAAGGTATGGAATTACAGCCTGGGGACTTTCCTTTAAAATCAATCATGTTCAATCAGTACACAATTCATTGGTTAAATTATTAGCTCATAAAAGTTTTTACGAACAAGGGCATATTATTCCATACTTTTATCAGAGTCTCAAAATTCTTTCAGTTAGATTCTGTGGTACAAAATTGTATTTCAGCATATAAGTAACCCTATATTTAATACAAATAGACTAGAGCACACGTACAATACTCGTCTCAATTTTAATGAAGGATTAATGGTTCCTAAGCATAAAAACAAATATGGACAAAGAACTTTAGATCACATGATTCCTAATTGTATAAATATGTTACCAGCTGAAATAATAAAAAAAAACTTTATTAAAACTAAACCATTAATAAACACATTGAAAACTTGGCTAGCTGAAATAAGGTATTTTTATTAGAAATAAGGAAATATTATTTTATTTATTGCTTTCGTTTATGTTTTATTTTGTTTTTTTAATATATTCTTGTAAAAATATTTTAGAGTAAGATTCTTGATAAATATTTATATTTTAAGCTTATGTTTTTATTTTATATGTTGTTTTTTTTATGTTTTTATTTTACATATTTTGAAACCTTGTCTGTAAATTTTATGTTTTAAATAACAAGCACCCGTTAGACAAACTACAAAAAAGTAACAATTATTTTATAAACAATAATTATTAGCCAGAAACACTCATCCAAATTGAAAAATACCTTTCCGAGCAAAGATAAATGTCGCCGACAGGACTCGAACCTGCACCCTTCTGATTGCCGGTCAGATGCTCTACCATTGAGCTACGTAATTTTGTCTAACTGTCACAACGTCTAAAAGCTTGAAAATTTTAACAGAATGTGTAAAGTATGGTACTTGATGAATAATTTTAATTATTGTCTTTTGTGCTTTTACTAGTGGGCATATTAGTTGCACTTCCACAAGACAGTAGTACATACGTAAACATGGATTGGGAGAGAGCAAAATATATGATCCTTAAAATTGGGTGTGGGAAGATGTTATTTATACTTATGTATTCGTATATATAATATATTCCATTGATCTTAAATATAATCATTAAAAAAAAATTACTCTTTTAAAATAACAAGATATTTTCACTTGACCTCACAAGGTAATAAGGGTTTGAAAGGTGATCAAGTACAGGTAGATAACTTGCTCATCGAATTCCGGAGTAGAGAAGTATAAGAATAGAATATTACTATAATTTATACAAACACAATAATACTATCATTGTTAGATACAGCGATTGCAAAATATTGCTAACATTATTTGGACAAGAGCATTATAACGTAGGTACCCAGAGCTAAACATATTAAGTAGGGATCATGAATAATTCAATATAAGAAATATAATAAAAAAAACTTTGTGAGACGTACAATGATATTTTTTAAATGAAATATAATACCAGCATAGCATAATTTCAGCTATCCACGTCATTTACAAATTGGATACGTCTGGACAGTGGTAGGTATTTTATTTTAAATTACGTCATTTACAAATTGGATACGTCTGGACAGTGGTAGGTATTAATGAGAAAATACGTGGTGTTTTTTTTAACGGTTTTTGACGCCATTTAATACATTACTAGCCATGGTCATTATATTAAGTACTCTAAAACGATAAGAGATGAAAAATACTTTGTTTAACTTTGCATAACTAAATAAATATTCTCAACCCGCATTTTTATTTCCTATCATCCCATATTTTGAAATGAAATAAATTAATTTCTACACCACTCGATGTTTTGGTGGAACGAAAAGCCCAGCGCCGATTGTCTGCAAGCAGTCGCCCGCTTTCCAGTATTTCCACGCGCCACCACCCTTACAGCGCGACCCTGAGCTTATATCGTTATTCTCTCTGTACCTTGATACCGACAGGTGTTCCAGTTCGGAATGGACATCGCGCAGTCGCAGTCCTACTCCAACACGTCCACGGTCGAGTGGACCCGCAGCCCCGAGTTCCCAGGTGACAGCGACCAGTGACCATTTGCCCAGTTGACCGGTCGGACTTGCAGCGTGCTGTCAGTCCAGTCCTAGCCTCGCCTCAGTGAGTCAGTGCAGAGGACCGTGCCGCCGCACGGACAACAGCCGCCACCATTGCCGCTTCACAGGGAATCAATCTTGGGCCCATCTCCAAGTCGCACGGCCGTATCGTTGAGATTCTGCCGGAGGGACAAGGTGTCACTAATTAAATTACAATGCCGAAATTGTTCAAGTTGTTGAAACTTTAGTTGAAAATTATGGTAGTTTAAAAACAGGGTTACGATTCAAATGGAAAACTCATTTGATAATAACATGATTTCTGTTAAACTAGTAAAGATTGACTAGTTTAGAAAAAAAAATACTTATTTGTTTTTTCCCATTTGGGTCGGAGTTTTTGTCAAATTAGTGGAAACAGCATTAAAAATTTCAGTAAATCGTCTCAATGTGGCCTAACCCGAGTTTGTAAATGGCTTTGAACGCCGAAACACCAGTCACAAGTAATAAAAAACTAAAACACTGGCGGAACTTAGTGATGAAACTATTAAATTTGAATTACATATATTAACAAAAATTAACCCGTTTTTACCTATCTGTTTGTAAGAAAAATCATAGTGAAAATTCCGATCTAATTTCGAAGACAGACGCAGCATCCGCCTTGAGCATTGGCTCTTGGAAAGAGTTCGCGGATCCAGAACCCGGCGTAGCACAAATAATGATACACTTGTAGTTTTATTTTTTTATATTTACAATTAGAAACCTAGTAGAAAACCACAACTCAGAATCAAAACGTTACTTAGGCAGTTGCTTTTCAACGGTCCATTTGTCTATCTCTTTCCCCTTTATTCCCCAAATGATGATGCCATAGTACTCACATATTCTACTTTAAGCGACCCCTCTGAATCGGAGTTTGATTATTACTATCACTAAATAAGTCTTTACTCAACCGTATCCATATATATAAATCATATGAATAGTAATAAATATTTATTAAAAAAACTTTGACAAAACAGAAACTGAGACCTTTTTTCCAGTTTCTCTTATAAATATAACAATTTAACCATGCTAGCTGCTGATGTGGGCTTATCGGTGTACTACTATTGTATACACGCCATTTTTCATCTCCGTCGATTCCACTAAAGTTTGTACTTTAACTCAGTAAACATAATAATGTTAATATTATTTTGCCAGATTCTGTTCGTATTGTGCGTGTAGTTCAGGCATTAGAGGCTACTCATCTCAACAAAGACCTGAATAGACGATTGTTTGCCATTTCTTTTATTCCACAGTTCCGGACATGGACGAGTCGAAGCTGTGTGGCAAGATCCTCGTGGGTCTGTCGTGGGTACTGGTGGGGCTCACCATGCCGTTCTCTTTATTTATATGCTTCAAAGTGAGTAAGATGTTTATTTAAATCTAGTCGTGTAATGACACTTATTGTGTCTCTGATCGTTAATATAGTACCTTCCTTGTATTGTAGCGCTTCCTGAATTATGGTGTTATCGTTTTATGTGCGAACTCTCTTTGATTTTGGGAAAAAGGCGAGATAATTGAATTGTATGTGTTATATCGTCCGGTATACTGCAATATGTATAGATATACTATGTAGTAAACGGAAAACTTTTATTGAAGATGATAATATTAACAAATTTCAAATGAAACATGAAACCGAAAAAATCACAAAATAAAAAAAGGTATTAGTCGCATCTGGGAATTGAACCCAGGACTTCAGTTTTGTCTCGGTGAGACAGAGGTCCAGGATTAACTCAGTGGATTAGAGCGCAACGTCGCGGATAGACCAAGAGGTCCTGGGTTCGCGTCATTTTTTTCTGTATCTTTTCGGTTTCATGTTTCATTTTGGGAGTTGTTAATATTATCTTCAATGATAAAAAAAAAGTTTTCATAATTACCTACATGCCCCCTTTTTGAAACATTCGTGATATGACAATTAAGATTTGGTAACACGTATAACGCATTACAGTATTTACGACGATATACACAAGCGAAGCGGATATTTTACACGGAATTATTGTTAAAATGTTCCTACCGTATAGCCTTCCTAAGGTTCAATTTTAAGTCATGGTATCACTCGGTTTATCTTGTCAGGGTTCCTAGCATAGAGCAACTAGAAGTATGTGAATATCTCAGATAGCGAGCTTAAAAAGCAATTGAGAATACCAGGTATCTGTGCGTCCAATAACTTCATGGGACATTGCACTCTAAAGTGTAATAAAGAAAAACAGTTTTAAAAACCTTTTTACTTAGAAAAAAATAAGGAATTTGAGATATCTTCATGGCTAGAATCATCACGTGCAGATTAATTGATATTGAATGATTTTGTATATATATATATTCATACAGATCAGCAAACGCCGATTCTGAATATAATATAATTTCACGGTTGACATTTGTCACATGAGAAAAAGTCGCTTGTTCTCATGTGACAAATCAAACAGTTCGGCTGTGGAATGATCTACCGTCCTCTATGTTTCTTCACTCCTACAACATAGGTCTATTCAAGACCCAGGTTCACTCCTTTCTATCCTCTAAAATAACCTCCACATAGCATCCCCAAAGATGATTTGGAAATTAATAATATAACTTTTATTACATATACATAGAATTTATAAATCGTTATTTAAAAGGGATTAAAACATTAGCTCATCAAAACACCCTGTTATGTTGGTAACATTGTATTTGGAACATCTGACGTTACGTGAGTATTATGTTTTTGGATTACTATGAAAATTTGTATATTTCGATTTTGTTTTGTATTTTAAATATGTATTTTTTTAGTTTTGGCGAAATTTTAACTAAATTTGGGTGACTTTAACCTTTATAATTGTTGTTCAATATAAACAACTATTATTCATGAAAGAAATTAGAGTATTCATGATCAAACCAAATGTTAATACGGATATTATGATAATGTTAATGGGGTCAATACTATTATTATTCTTTAAGTTAAAGTTTCTAAAAAGGTTAAGTTATGGTTTACCATGAATAGAATATACTCGTATGTACGATAAAGCTCATCCTTGTTTTGACATTTGACATTCTAACCTCAAAACTGATCAAAACCGACCGGCCATAGATTTGGAGCGTTTTGAATTATTGAGTTTTTGAAAAATTGAATCTTTGATAATGATTAAACTTACTGTTAAAAAAATAACGAAATATACCGGTATTTAAGTTTGAGCATTATTATTGATAAAAAAATAATTAAAAGTTTAACATACAAAGGTGTAAATTTTTAAAAACAGCTTCTAAAACACGGAAAATATGTTTTTTCTATAAAATTCACAATTTTATGCTGAAAGTTTCATAAAATATTTACCGAAAATGTATCGATCAAATTTATTTGCAGCGAGCGACTGACTGTCTTTGTGTAGGATGGAAATGAATAAAGAGTTCTATCGAAATAACGCTAAATGCTGTGTTTAAAACACTCATCATGATATTACTATTATTACGTGGAGTGGCTCCATTGTCCGAGTCGTTTGACCTGAAAAGCTGCTGCATTATTAACGAGGGATCTTTTCAGGTGGTCCAAGAATACGAGCGGGCTGTTATTTTCCGCCTCGGAAGACTACTGTCAGGCGGCGCGAAGGGACCAGGTATGTATTTATTATTCAGAGCAATTCACACTTAAACTTTATCCTGCAATTATTTATAGTTTATGTGGGAACTATTACGAGAATATTAATCGCATTCCGTTCCAAAGTTGGTGAGGAAAATGTTGCCTAAAGTAATGTAATTATTAGCCAAGTGCGCAATTATTTAAGTGGCTTGTAAAGCAACTTTTGATCATTATCTCATTGAAAACTTTAAATGTTTTTCAACGTGCCAGCTAAGAAAATTGGGCAAATTTTAAAGCGATTTGTTTTACCGGACTGTTTTAATTTGATCACAACTGTATGGTATAAAAATTACTACTAGGTAGATAGGTACAACTAAATAACTTTGTTTATTATATCTACCAATGTAAACAATATCACAATTGGATTCGTGTTAACACCTGGTTCATTCACAAACCTCGATTATAAATATCTTATTTAGTCGAGTGAAAATGTACGAGATTAGTATGAACCACTGAAGAGATAAACCACCAATGTCAGAATGGATAGACCTGCCGTAACGTACAATTTTGACGGCCTGGAGGAAAAGGTCACGTGACATCAATTTTGCCACTACCTTATTAGACTGCCTTCCACGTTTGTTTCGCGTGATATTGACTGCGGAGAGAAAATTATAAAACATTTTTAAAATGGTCAATCTAAATACTGTAACAAAATATTCGG
>JAHDVE020003597.1:0-75704 GCA_022606495.2 Halesus radiatus | reverse complement strand
GGCGTCCCCGGGCTCTTCTTCCATTCACATTCGCGTCATATATTCTCCTTACACTCCTTTCTTCGTTCATTCGCTCTACATGCCCAAACCATCTAAGCGTCCCTTTCTTAATCTTGCTCACTACGCTTACATCGCTTACATAAATAACATTAATTATTTCAAAATGTGCGTGATGACTGCAAGTTTAAATACGTTAAATATTATCCAACTACGATTGATGGCAGATGCTTCAAATTCTTTGTATGTAGATACATGCAAACAAAATATTATGGTAGGTAACTAACACATTCTCCGGCAGACTAATTTATTTGTTTAGTTCAATGGTAATAAATAATCATCCGTTATTTGTCATGTAAACATAAACAAAACACTTTAAAACATTCGACGTACCTAACCTATATTATATGTAAAATCCTAGTTCATAGCCGTAGTACTTAATGCGTGCTACCCGGCAACGAAATTTACGAAATAATCAAACATCACAATGTAACCACTATAAAAGCATCCGTCGGTACCCGATAACGAAAGTAGTCAAATGTAATCAAAGTATCCAAAGTATTCAATAACTAGTTGTATTCTAGTGGTAGGTACCTAGTAATGGATACTGAGTAACGGTTACATTATATGAAAGTAATGATAACCGACGGGTAGTAAATGTACTGATATTGAACACTACTATTTGTCAACATGCTGGAGGAATACATATCGTCGCAGGAAAGCAATATTGTTGTAACAGCCAAGGTCACGTAAAAAAATGCAGGACTTTGAGGCTTATTATGTCAATTAAAAAAAATATATTGACAAAACTAAGAGTTTTCCAATGTCGTAATGGTCTTATTTTTTATTATAGAGTCACGAGACCAAGATAGATCGACGCAGAAAAAAAGGGTGGTTACAGCAGTATTGCTTTCCTGCGACGATATGCGAGCTGTAAACAGAACTAACGCCATCTGTATCTAGTATTATCAATTGTTTTTTTTTGGCCAGACAAAACTACTGAAAGAATGAGAGATCATTATGAATATTCATATAGCACCGTCTCACTCTTTCATTAGAAGTTCTCGCAATTCTCGCACCTATACCGATTTCATTTTGCCCTGATGTTTTTTGCATCTGTCTCTTTTTCATGTTTGAAAGCGGCTGGCCAAAACCACTGGAAGAATGAGACAACAATATGGAAAATTCATATAGCACGGTCTCACTCTTTCGTTCGAATAAAAGTTAGTTAGCTAGGTACATACCTACTTATAAACATATGGAACGATTGATATGACTTTTATTTTCGCCCTGCTTGGTACCTATTATGCTTCGGAGCGCACTCCTCGAGCGGCGATCCAGTAAGCGCGCAGAAAAGTAAAGTTTGCTAAAGCAAAATAACAGTTTGCAGCGCAGTCTATTGTGGGACTTTTCTACACAGTGTACAGGGTCTGGAGCGGTGCGCGGAACACTCATTCCAAAACGTAGGTGAGGCGTGTTATTGAGTTTTATGGGCTTTTTAAAATTAATTTATACGCGCTAATAGACGCCTATGTAATGATTGTAAATAATATTTCGATAATGTGTAAAATCACAAGGGTTGGGTGTTAGATATTATCATTGCCTTGGCCCCTTGGAAAGATGGCGCCTGGAGTGGAATGCTCCAATTGCGCCTGTATAGGACCGGCCCTGTACAGAATGAACAAAGGTAAAACTTATAAGGCAATCATTACCTGACGACAGAATATGAATAGTGGTAATATCCTCCTCCGTTGGCGCAGCTGCCCATGGAGATGACCCAGCGGGGATCGGGCATCTGGTCGTAGACTTTCCTCAGTGCGGGGGCCATCTTGTTGGTCAGGGTGCCTGCCACTATCATCACGTCGGACTGGCGGGGGGAGGCTCGGAACACCACACCGTACCTGGGAAGGTTACAAACAGCTAGTACAAGTTTGGACGGAAATGCAAATGTTGTCAAAATCTATTATATCCCAAATAGCACGGTGCTTTCATCGACTAAACAATGGATAACAAACGTAATTTCACTCTACTGCACTATAAAAATACAAAATCTATTATATCCCAAATAGCACGGAGCTTTCATCGACTAAACAATGGATAACAAACGTAATTTCACTCTACTGCACTATAAAAATACAAAATCTATTATATCCCAAATAGCACGGAGCTTTCATCGACTAAACAATGGATAACAAACGTAATTTCACTCTACTGCACTATAAAAATACAAAATCTATTATATCCCAAATAGCACGGTGCTTTCATCGACTAAACAATGGATAACAAACGTAATTTCACTCTACTGCACTATAAAAATACAAAATCTATTATATCCCAAATAGCACGGAGCTTTCATCGACTAAACAATGGATAACAAACGTAATTTCACTCTACTGCACTATAAAAATACAAAATCTATTATATCCCAAATAGCACGGAGCTTTCATCGACTAAACAATGGATAACAAACGTAATTTCACTCTACTGCACTATAAAAATACAAAATCTTTTATATCCCAAATAGCACGGAGCTTTCATCGACTAAACAATGGATAACAAACGTAATTTCACTCTACAGCACTATAAAAATACAAAATCTATTATATCCCAAATAGCACGGTGCTTTCATCGACTAAACAATGGATAACAAACGTAATTTCACTCTACTGCACTATAAAAATACAATGTTATAAGGGCTTGGTAAAATATAACCAATGGTTGCATCTGTTGCATACCCGAGTTCTGGGAGAACAATTCTAAAGGTGTACCGTCTCAGTCGCTGTGCATATATAATGCTCATTGGGGCCTAAAGTATTTCCAAGTGTAGGAATATGGACAAATTCAACCAGAACACATCATAGAACGACCTCTGGGGTCAAGGGATAAGGCTCTCGACTACGAATCCGGAGGTCGCGGGTTAAAATCCCAACGTGGGCAAGTTGATTTTATTTAAATAATTTCTGTTATTTCACAATTATTAAAATTACATGTAGTATATTTGGGGCATGTTCCAGAGTGGATGATATTCCTAGTATCGTCCTGGTGAAAGACCACCATTCAAGAATGAAGCGTTGCTTGAAATGGCTTTAGCCGTGTTAGGTGACCAGCTAGCCAGGTACTTTCAAACTAACCCCCATGTCCTTTCCCTCGCCACTACCTTCAGCATCACGACATATCCCAATTGTGGATGCCATAGTCTCACTGGCTCCAGACGAATGGGAGCAGCTGGGACTCTGGTTTAGCATTCACATTTTTTTTTTTTTTTATATGAATACCTCACAAGAGTCCCAACTGCTCCCAACCGTCTGGAGCCAGTGAGACTATGGCATTCCCAATTGGGGAATGCTGTGAGGCTGAAGGTATTGGGGAGGAGAAGGAGAAGGAGAAGAGGTAGGTGGGGAAATACCTGGCTATTCAGATCTGGTCACCAAACACGGCTAAAAGCCATTTCAAGCAACGTTTCTATTCTGAATGGTGGTCTTTCACCAGGGCGATACTGAGAGCATCTTCCACTCTGGAACGTGCGCAAATATACTATATATTATTTTTAAATTAATTAATTTAAAAATAATATACCCAACGACCCGCGACCTTCGGATTCGTAGTCGAGAGCCTTACCCCTCGACCATGGAGGCCGTCAAAATAAATAAGGTTATCCCCTTTATCAGTTTTCCGGAGGCGCATGCGTGCTGAACCACGTGACTCCCGATGACATCGATAGGCTGAATAACCTCAGCATCCCACTTTGACCTATGAATATTTTGTAAATAAGAAATAAATGTGATTCTTATAGTCAAGTTTGATGCGTTGGACACGGGTGCAATCAGGTGGCACCCAGGATTTAAAATAATGATAAAATGTGAACTAAAAAAGCCATTTGACTGACGACACGCAAATAATCAATGCCACCAGCATAATGACGATATAGCTTCTTTTTTTAATTTATGAATGTTAAATAAAGTGCTTACATGATTGTTAATTTATACTAATTGAGGATTTGGTGAATAATTTCAACGTGTCAAAGATTCCTATTAAACTCTATTGTCGCTAAAGCGCCCTAGGTCAATTAGTATTATTATAATAATATAGGTGTTAACGGGACATAAAAGCTATAATCACCTGTCCATGTCGTATCTTGGGGCAGCGATGTGCATCATCTCCACAGCACAACAAGCCAGACCGAAGGTCATGGGCCACAGGGAACCCTTTCGGCCCCAATTGAGTAAATCATCCAGCCTAGCCACGGCATATTCGCCCATGTTGGACGTGTTTTGGAACGGGGAATACTTGCGGTTCTCATTTGCTTCGGGTGCAGGCAAATGAATCTCCCGCTTTTGAATAGTCAATGGGGCGCATATTCCCTTCAAAGAGCCGAAGGCGGCCGCCTCGACACTGTTGCCTAGGGCAACTGCAGCAGTGCGTAGCATCTTTAAGAAAAGAAAGAATAAATTGACATTTCATTTCTGTTTGACATAACATCATTTTGAGGTTATACACGATTAGGAGATAAACGAAAATCAAAAGAAGTATATTTATTGATGTCAAAGATTATTATTTACCGTTGTAGTGTTTCTTATAAATATAACACGAACAAAAACAACTGCACAATATTATTTATGTAATCGAAGAGACGAAATACCACAGATTATTTCTGTCAATTTCAGTCTAATTCTAAAATTGCTTCCACACGAGTGGGTGGCCTAACTGCTGAGTGGCCCGACCGAAATTGTATTTCGCCGCCATCGGCAGATTTTACCAGTGGTCATATGAACGTAGCCGGGAGTGTACGTCCCATGACTCGCTCCTAGTTGCTACATCTCTCAGTAATCATATGAACATAGCGCACGCACCTTACGCGAACACCTCCGTGTTCAACACATATAAACTTTCACCTTAACGGTTCACTAGCAAACACCGCCACCGAAAAGGCCAACCTTTTAGGGAAAATGTTCGCGGAAAACTTTGCTCTCGATGACCGGGTGCCATCCCGCCATCGGTTCCTCACTGCGGTTTCTATACGAGAAAGCTGAGGATCCGGCATCGGGATGTATTCCATGTCTTACGGGGGCTCGATGTTAATAAAGCTAGTGGAACAGACGGAATACCTACCCTAGTATTGCAGAGGTGTGCTGCAGAAATTGCTCCAGTTTTGTCAAAGCTCTTTAAAATGTCCCTGAAATGTGGCTCTGTGCCCCCTGGTTGGAAAAAGCGGTCGTTCATCCTATACCTAAGAAAGGTGACCGCTCCAACCAGGCCAACTACCGCCCCATAGCGATCTCATCAGTTCTGTCCAAGGTGATGGAACGTGTGATCAACGACAAACTGCTCACATACTTCGAGAAGCACAAAATTATTAACGACCGTCAGTACAGATTCTGGCGGAACCGCTCGTGCGATGACCTTCTCGCGTATGTGACGCATGTTTGGGGGCGGTGCCTGGAACGTTATGGTGAGATTCAAACGGTCTCACTGGACATTTCTAAGGCCTTTGAACGGGTTTGGCACCGAGGACTTGTCAACAAACTGCCTTCTTATGGACTTCCTTGTGTGCGTGGATTGTCGAATTTCTGAGGGAGAGATTGATTCAGATGGTTGCTGATGGTTTCATCTCTTCCTCGCATTCAATAAATGCTGGCGTCCCACAAGGATCGATTCTGTCTCCGACATTGTTTTTGTTGCTATCCGGTGACATGAAGGAGTCACAAAATGGAATCGAATAAGAAGCTCGATGATCCGGGAGGAGCTAAACATCGAGGTACTGCTGCCCTTCATAGAAAAGTCGCAACTGGGGTGGCTTGGGCACGTATTAAGAATGCCGCCCCAGATACAGGCGGGAGAAGCAACTCCAGAGGCTGAACCTTTATACTATCGGTCGGCCAAGTCTGATGCATCGAATAGACTGGTGGAACCCTCTCGTACGAATGCTGCTAAATTAGGGGACAGAGCATACAATGTACCCAGTCCACATTATTGGAATGACCTTCCATTTGGTTTGAAGTTAGAAAAGATTTTAGAAACCTTTAGGAAAAGTCTAAAAACGTATCTTTTTAAAAGGAGCTACAAACTTTAACAAGATGTAAAGCGCCCTTGTGGTGATTTTTGTCACTAAACGGCGGTATAGAAAAATTGACCATTTTACATTATTATTTTACTGTGGACGGATGCCGTTGACAGGGGATCCGTCATGCCGTTGCACATGACAGGGACGCCTGGAGGCGCCTTGTCGATGCGATGCGTCCCCGACCCGAGTAGGACTATTTTTTTGCACTTATTATACAAATAAGTGCAAAAAAATAATAATGGTATTTAAAAAACGTATTATACGAGGTGTGTTCAAAAGAAAAAGGGAATTTTGAATTTTCGCGGGCTGTGTACATTCGAAATATCGATTTATTTTTTGTTATTTTGGTACACATATGTTTATCATATGTTAGCATTATCAGCCATTTTGGATTAGTGGTTTGTTTTTGACAACTGGAAAGGTTAGTAGTAATAATAAGCACTCTGTATTATCGCCATTAGCAGTCATCAACAGTCACGTTTTATTCATCAACTCAAACGGGTGCTATAAAAATAATTAAAACGAGAGAATTAACCAGTGCACGCTTCACTCACTTGGCTGGGTGATGGCTGAAGGAGGAATAGTTACCACTGTTTGCACGTACGCTCTAATCTTTTAGTATATATATATACAATGGTTAATTAATATGTAGCGAAAACACGCATAATATAGATAATATTATATTATCAAGATACAACACGGGATAAGTTTGTTTATAACGGCGTTATGAGAGATAGTAAACACTTCACAGTGTAAGATAAATAAATAAATAAAAAAACAATGAGAGCATGTGAGTTTAATGGGTACATATCAGGGGTCCGAGAACTTTTTTGGTACCACCACAAAACATATTATTGTAACTAACTAACCATCACGCCGTTTCCCCGCAGGGGTAGGCAGAGAGGCGGACGGACGGACCGTCAAACAACTCGATCTTGGCATACACTTCTTGCTTCATTCACATTCATACATCGTCTCATACATTCTCTTCTGTTTCCGACTTTTGACATGGCCCGACTCAAGTATTTGATTAATTTGATCGTGACATGTCTTCTTCGGGCGTTCCCGGCTTCTTCTTCCATCCACATTCGCGTCATACATTCTTCTTACACTCCTTTCTTCGTTCATTCGCTCCACATGCCCAGACCATCTAAGCGTCCCTTTCTTAATCTTACTTATTACGCTTACATCAGCCTTGCATTCTATACGAATTTCAATATTTTTCATACGATCATACATGGTTTTACCACACATTCGTCTCACAGATCTCATTTCTACGGCATTCAGTTTACTTTCATCCTTCCTCTGCCAATTCCATGCCTCACTGCAATACATCAGGGTTGGTATCAGCACTCCATTGTGGACTGCTAGCTTAATATTGTACAATGATGTTTTTTTTTTGATAAAAAACTGAGTCGATTTACAATACGCATGAACAATAACAAAGATACAAAAATACATTTCAGCAAAAAAGTAATAAATGAGAAAAATTAAGAGACATATTTGCATGTCTAATTCATAATTTATTAAATTATTCGTGTAAATTTGCTTTTTAATGTACGAAAATTCGAAGGGCAAATGAAGTAGGCACGCCGGTAACTCAAATGCCCCGGACCGCGGCGACTCCGTTCGTTGAGTTCGTCCGCGGTCGGAGGAATTCCGGGAACATCGACAGCCGCGCGGGAATAATATTTTACGCTCATTTAGAAAAGAACGTAGACTCTATTTATGTACCTCAATGGTTTATTGAGAATTAATATGAAATTTTAATTTTAACTCATTTTGAGAACTTTTAGGTTCCTCGTTTGTCGACCCCTTATGTAGACATACATTAGCAAAATTATAAACCTGATAATATTTGTTTAATTACAAACTTTTAAAGAAGACTACAAATAAATATATAAAGCAAAATGAGACACATTGAATGTTGTTTTAACCCCATTCTCGCACTAGTACCCGTAAGTAATTGTTAAAGAAATTGTGTTTAATTCGTAGAACTATAATTCATTTTATTTTCAATTTAAGAATAATAGAAAGGGTTTTAGATTACATTTACTAGAGCCACTAGAGATCAAAAAACGAACTAATGATCCAATTAACATTAATAAATAAAATGACCTATTCACTGAAAAATTCAAAAGAATATAAATCATTAAAATAATTCACGGATTTACCACATATTTAAATCCTCAAGTAATTATAAAACAATTAACAAAAATCTGCTATCGCGAAAAGAAGGGAAAACAGATTTCAACTCAAAAGAGAGAATTTTAATTATCACAATTATTTCTGAGTAAATCGGTGTTTACCGAAAACATTAATAAATCGTTTTAAACGCCATCAAAGTTAAAATCATAAGTATGTCGTCGCAATGTGGTCTAAATACAGTTTGAAAATGGCGTTGAACGCCGAAACAGCTATCACAATAATAAAAACTAAAATAGTACATTTAAAAAATATATATTTAATTGTGTTGTAATGTCAATATTTTTCATTGCATTATTCATACTTTCAAAATGTTGCACAATATCAAAATTTTGATTCATATCCATAACATGGATACCACATAGTGAAGAATTAATACCTTTTTCATATCACGATTTAAAAAAATAATTCGCCATGTCATTTTTGTATTTTCCCTGTGTGTCAATAATAAATACTAGACGTCGTAAATATAGCAGAATGGAGTAGGCTCTTTGGCGTCGCGGCGCCTTGACCTATGGCGTCGGGTGAGGGTTGCGCTAATCGGAAGTGACGCCACTAGTCGAGAAAGTGTACCACTGATTAAAAATAGTATGTATTTGGTATCAACGCGGTTACATATATGTGTTATGATATTACACTAATAGATTTTTTATGAACTCTTGTTGTTTGAAATAACTTTAGCCATGTTTATTGCCCAGATCTGACCAGCCGGGTACTTGGAAACCTCCCTCTTCCCCAACTAGGGAAGCCATAGTCCCACTGGCAGTTGGGAATTTTTATTGATAAAAGCTTATAACAGAGCTCTCAGCGGCAGGATGACCTGTACGCAAGTTTGTTGATGTACGTTGCTGTGCGATATTACTACCTACGTACTGCCCTTTAAAGGGCAACGCTTATTTCATGTGGTAGTCTCCCTTAGTAAATATCTCACGAACCTGAAAGTGATCATTTTTGGGGTATTATGCCGTATTGCGCTTCCTTCTTTAGCCAACGTTCTGGAAAGTGTTACATTATCCATAATCAGGGCAGATGTGATGTCTATTATTGTAAAGCTGTCCGAAACGTATGTTTTTTTTAAATGATTGAACCAGCCTGGTGCCAAATTTATGATGTCATGTGGTTTGCCTCCAGCCTTTAAAATGGTACGCAAATTTGGCTATATGGCAGATCTATTCATTTTGACGTCAGTGGTCCAGGCGCATGTTTTTCACATTATGCATCATATACAGGGTGTTTAAAAATTAGTGGTAAACGAATTCGTTAATTTCCGAAAGGAGACGATTCCACGTCATTATTCTGTTACGTATCCGGGTCTTGACAACCAAAGTACGATTTTGTTCCAGGACCGTTTAATTTATTAACCCTTCACAACAATAAAAGAATTAGAACTAGATATGAGAGAAAGACTAGACGTATGTACCTAGACTTGTCGTGAAGAAAATGAGCTAAGGATATTGAAGGAATTCAGATTTAAAACAAATCAGGAATGAAATTACACACATTAACGATATAACTAACAAGGCAATAAGATGCTTGGATTCCTTTGCATAACTTTAATTAATTTCTAGTCTTTAGATTGTATGACAACGCTCTACACTTCATTAGTTAGAAGTTAAGTGGAGAATAATTCACCTAATTGGTCGCCTTTGTACAAAGTGCACTCTAACAACATAGTACGGGGTCAGCACAAATTTCTTAGATATATATATAAATTTTAAGCTCAAAATTCCAATTGAAAACATTTATTATGTAACTTTGATGAATCGATTGCATCTGATTAAGCTGTCTGACAGGAGAATTATTTCAAATCTATTTGATTTATACAGAATCATTGATCACCCAGTCGACAGCCCTGGCATCGTCACCACTATTTAATTACATTTAGCAAACGGGAATATAGACAAATTGTTACATTTTTCAGCAACACGTACACAACTTATCAGTAACAATAATTAACCAATAGAATGCATGATCTGAGCAACAAGTATGAAGGTAGTGTTGATTTTTTTTAAATCCTTTTTTTATTTCTTATAAGTTGAATTGCAAGCATTTTACAAAATATTTCATTAAAGGGTATTCTTGGTCGTGTATACCTTATCAGAAAAGGGAAGTTCTTGTATCTGATAAGGGAGTCACGATTCTTAATTTGGTAGGTAAATAATATTTCATTTGCGTTTATTCATAAAATGTTTTGCATGAAATATTTACGTATGTAAGTTTTTTTTTAAAGAAGAGTTGAATTTTAGTTATTTGCTCAGATTGGTCATTAATACGGGGCATTTAAATGGGGAGGTTATTGTATTTTTTTATGGCTTGATAAATATAATGGTTTTGCATTTATTTTGCATTCATATATTTGTTGACTCCATTTATAAAATAAAGCCTCATCTATACCAGCACTTTGATGAATCCTACAATTAATTGGTGTGGCTTAGATAATGTAGCATTAATGATTTGTGTTATAATACTGTTTTAGTTTTCTAATTTACGTTACTGTTAAACGTTTAAAAAAAATATTCGTTACTTTATGTTTCAAAATCTACATGTACTTATAATTTTGATAGCTCATTATAATTATATAAATAAATATTTAGTTACATTTAGTCGACGGACTTAGTTAAAAAGAGTCTTCCATATTCGAGAAACAATAGATTCTGACGAGTTACATTTTTTCAACTAATTATTATGTAAGAGGCGACAATAAATAAGATTTTAGCGATGACAATAGACATATATTTACAATGGGTAATATAAATCGCTTTAGTTCAGTAGGTAGGATTTCAGGCACGGATAGTTTTACGAGGGTTCAGTAATGGGTTAACAAGTGTTCACGAGAAAGCGTCTTACAAAGTATACAAATGGAAAGGTTGCATTTTGGGAACCCGTAAACAGGAGATATATTGTTACTAAGGAGATAGCACACTTATTATAAAAGCTCTACATAAAAGTTTGAAGCTTCAGAGCGAAGCTTAAAGCTCACCCTTTCGTATCAATGAATGGTACAGTCGCAAACACAATTTACATAATATTAATAATAATTATTTTTTTTAGCGCAGTTTTGTGAATGTTCAACTCAAGTGCGCTCTACACTACCTAACTTAAACTAATATAATTAGAAAATAACAGACATACTATACATATAAAAATTAAAAGTATTCGTAAGCATCAGACTCACTTACATGAGCAATTTAGAATAAACTAGGGGTATAAATAATCAAATGTAAAGTACAACACAAGAGCAAGAAAATATACACCAAATAACCTAAATTAATGTTTTTTTTATATGAATACCGCACAAGAGTCCCAACGGCTCCCAACCGTCTGGAGCCAGTGAGACTATGGCATTCCCAATTGGGGATTGTTATGAGGCTGAAGGTATTGGGGAGGGAAAGGATAAGGGGAAGAGGAAGATGGGGAATACCTGGCTATTCAGATCTGGTCACCAAACACGGCTAAAAGCCATTTCAAGCAACGTTTCAATTCTGAATGGTGGTCTTTCACCGGGGCGATGCTGAGAGTATCGTCCACTCTGGAACGTGCGCAAATATACTATATATTATTTTTAAATGAATTAATTGTGAAGCAGCACAAATTAATTAAATAAAATTTTCCGAAATAATAATTAATACAATTAGAAATTAACAGAAACGTTATACGTAAGCAAATTAAAACTATGACCTAAAATATTCGTGAGCAGCAGAATTACTTACATATCATTTTAGATAGGTAACCGTAGTCATTTACAAGAAATAATAATAATCGATAATTTCAATTAAACAAGAGTTGATATACGAGTATTTATATTATTTTTTCTTTTTCTTTTTTTTTGGGTACTTTATTATAATATTTTGTTATGAGAAAAATCCACATTTGCGTAAATACATAGACGTTAAAGATTAGATAAGATAATTACATCATAGAAACCATTTATTAGACGTTAAATCAAAATAAACGTATGTGGAAGAGATAAACACTTTATAAGAAAAAAAAAAGTTTTTTTTTTTTTTACTTAAAAGAAAATCAATTTAATAATGTTACTATTCAGTTCTGCAAGTATTTTATTTTTTATTATTGTGACATAATACAATTTAAAAAATAAATAATAAGGTATTCTACGAATTAAACACAATTAATAAAAAAATATTGCTATTCCGTTATTCCTAGCAAAATTCGGGATTCAACCATAACCTTTATATCGGAATGTACCTGCTATAATGGTACCGAAATCGGGGTTTCTCGGAGGGGATGTTGTAAAAAAAATTGTACTACTTTATTAAATTTCTACAATCTATTGGCATACGGTACATACTCGTATTTTCATAATTCAAAGTGTCAATCAACCCGCGAAATATTTATGACGTACTTGAGATATATATTGCGACAGGGTAATGTTATTACGTTCTTACAGTTTTACGGTCGGAGTAAAATAATTTCCCTGTGGTGAAATGTCAGCTCCCGCGTGGAAAGCTTTACTGTGGTATAACGATGGGTGATGGGTCGTGACTCATTTTGTTAAGAGGGGGAGTCATGGTACCAGCTCAATAATTTCGTATGACTGAAAAGTACGACTCCATTGACCGATGGCTCATTTAAGAGCCGGCACATATTAAGAGCCGACTCCCAGTACATGAGCTCATACCCCAGTTCATACGACTCCCAGGTAATGCAGCTCCCAGCATATAGGTGTAGGTACAAAACGTCCTACACACCAGTGAATGTGATAATTATTCGTATGATTTATGATGCGTCTGGCTCCAAACATTAATTGCAAGACCCATGGTCGTGTGCCTTGTAGACATTAGACACGGATACGATGATTTTATATAAACAAATTAGAACAAAGGGCCATATTTAAAGATGCGTCATTGTAGAAATAATATCAAACATCTGAGATTATCCATTTAGATGAATAAACAATCTTTCTTAACACGTTCATTGCTGACACCGCGCGTCACGCGTTGACAGTAATTTGACCGGCATGTGCGCTGTCTGTTACTCCTACTCCTTTACTTTACTCCTTTACTTTACTCCTTTACTTTACTCCTTTACTTTACTCCTTTACTATACTCCTTTAGTTCGCCATATTAAATAAAACATTACACACTCCTCTTTCTCGTTTTCTTTCTGAAAAAAAAAAACAGTAAATTATGATGTCTATACAATATTATGCTCATGTAAACACTCCTTTAGTTCGCTCGACCTTTCAGTCAAATGTTCTCAGCATGGCATTAATATGTACCAATTTTAGTTAGCAATGAACGTGTTAAGTGGTTCCAAAGTTTGTCAAAAAGAGTTACAGTTCAATTGAGTCGTGATACTGTTTACCGGGAGTCGTATGATGCTCACGCTTTATCGGAATGAGCCGGCACAAATGCACGGCTCGTTCGTGAACGACTCATCGCTACTGTGGTAGCGATGTCTGAACCAAACGCAGAACGATCCACTACGGTATTAAAAATTAAAAGCTAATTTCAAAAGGGCATCTCAGTTTTACATTGCAGTTTCCAGAATGGTCTACGGATGAAATATTCATTATGAAAAAACATTTAGTATTATCTAAAAATATTGTAATATAAACACATAAATTTGTTTTAAACTTATAACGATCGTGATATAATAACACACATATGAAACTTATTTCCACTTTTATTTTATTTCTCCGTGACCGGTTTCAGCTTGTTAAAGCCCATCTTCAGACAGTTCAGTCTGAAGATGGCTTTAACAAGCTGAAACCGGTCACGGAGAAATAAAATAAAAGTGGAAATAAGTTTCATGTGTGTTATTATATCATTATAATGGAATTCCACCATGTTTCCACCATGGAATTCACCAATTCCACCATCAGTATCAAAAATAGAAATATTATAACGATCGACCGGATTCGGAAACACCCTTCCTCCGTCAGGACTATATTAAAACTAACATTGGATACAAGCGGTGTTCCACAAGTGGAACACTTAAGATGTTCAAATAACAATAATTTTTCAGAGTTTGCCAATCATCTCATTTCAGCCGATGATATTTTTAATAAAGATACAGGGGTTGAAATTTTTCACCGTAATAATAAAGGCAAAAAATTGGCTACTTTAGAGGAGAGGCACTTGAAATTAGAAAATCCATAAATATTAATTCTAGTACATGAATAACCAAGTAAATTTATCGGGCAGTCCTCTTCTAGATATTTTGAGTGAATCGCTCGGTTCCTCTTGAAAAACCCCTAATTACCCCTTACCCTTTGGTCGCCACCTCCAACACCTAAATATTCATGTAGGTCTGTGATTATTTTGTATCTAACGTTAGTTTTAATATAGTCCTGACGAAGGAAGGGTACTTCCGAAACCGGTCGATCATTATATTAAATAGAAGTGATTTAAAATATTTTATTTTTTATTTTATTATTTTATTGAAGTTTAAAAACCTCATTGTAATATTTAATCATTGAAGATAATAACATAACCTAAAATGCAACATGAAACCGAAAAAACAACAGAACAACAGAAGATATCAGTCGTATTTGGAACTGGAACTGTCAGGACCTGTCTTTCTGGGACAACCGCTTTACAAACTTAGCTAATGAGACCAGTTCAATTTTTGTCATCTTCATCGATATCATATTTCAAATTCAAGACTGTCAATATCATCCTCTATTTTTGGTTGTTTTTTTTTTGGTTTTATGTTTCATTTTAGGTTATGTTAATATTATCTCCTTCAATGATTAAATAAAACAAATTTATTTGTTTATATTATAATTATGGCAAGCCACAAAGAAAACGCTTTTTAGGAATATGTAAAAATATTATTGTTGTTATGAAGTTTCCCTTTATGTATTTGTTGGTTATCAAAAAGAGGAAAAGTTATCGATGGAGCTATCAGCGGCATGCCTCGTTTGCTGCGTATTTATTACGCAACAAAAAATAAATAAATTATTTGTCATTAAATGACATTATACAGGGTTATTCAAAATGATGGACTCAATTTCGTACATTCTCCTCGGATACACGCGGTCGGTCCGGGCTTTTTCCTTTACAGAGACATCCAGTTTGTTCAAATTGGTGATACCAACGACAAAAAATACTTTATCTAGTTGGAGATTTAATGTTAAAATGAAGAAAGGTACGCTGCACTACAATTGCTGACTCAGTTTTCCAGAGCTAACAAACACAGAAAACCTTGTGCTGCATAGTAGTCATTTCACTTACATATTACGCGAAATGGCTACTTGGTGGCGCGAGCATTCTAGCAATCGTTTGCGCAACTATGAGCGATTTAGCGATTGGATTCGAAACTTTCGGACCTCGTCTTTCAATTGCTATATAACGCATAATTCGGGAATAATAAAGCAGTACGAAATTGAGTTCAACATTTTGAATAACCCTGGACGAATTCCTTCTACAACCATCGTTGTACCAGACGTAATCTGGCACACAAGCGAACTGTATGAGGCCGACTGATCCCAATCTATGGAGCGAGGCTGGGAGGGGAGGTAGCACTCCTACCGTTCCTTTTGCAAGGAGGAACGGTACTGACGACAACGACTTTTGTTAACCTTGTCCGAGGCAGTTGCTTATTGGGTCCAGTCCGAAGCGGTAGTCCGATGGGGGGTAAGCAGTGGTCAGAGTAAAACAAGGCGGGTGGATCAGAAGTGAGAGCGGGCGGTGGGCAGAGAGAAGTACTTGTCAGGCTGGCGGTCGAATGCTAACTGCCGAAGTGGCTTTCGCAGGCCACTTAAGGCGTTCCGAGACGCGCCGACCTACGACGCCGTGTGGATGCCTGACAAGTCTGTCTCCCTCCCACTAGCCGTACCGCTCTAACGTTTTTATTCAGTTACATATATTAACAAACAACAATATTTTAATAACAAGTGTGCCGCGTCAAAACATTCCGGGAGAGGCGGGACGTCCGATACAATCGTTATAAGCGGAAAAATTTGCTATTGCAATGATGGAGGGCTTGCTCCGGCGCATTTTTCCGCTCAGCCACTAACCGGTCATAACCGGTTATACGTGACCATTTCATTGAGAATGGAATATGAATAAATTACGCTATATATATATATATATATTATAACATAAATTTATATCCTTTCTTATTACATTCTGATTTTCCAACAGGTCAGAAAATCTCCTACTACCATCACAGTAAGCGGAAGATGTTGCTTGTGTCGTGATGGAGGACTTAGCCAGCCGAGTAATTGGACTCACGACGTCTGGGTGATACCCAGACGCGATGCCAACTCAGCCACTGACCATTGCAGTGGCAGTTTTTTTGTTTTTCCGTAAGCCATAAAATTTGAATGACTTATCTTTTTTTATATCGTTGATTATATTTTAATAGCCCATTGAAAGACGAGTATAAAGATGCCATCTTAGTGTTCGTGGTATTCACTGAACAGATAATGTCTAGAAGTTTGATCAATGCCGGTCACCTGGACCCCAGACTGGTCAATGAAATCGGTTATCGTTTCAAGTTTTAAAAGTTTGACGATTTCATGCCAAGTAGGGAAAAACTAAATATTACTTCGGGTACACCAGACACTTCTATCGGCTTATCTCTCTAGTGGTGGTATCATATCAGTATTTAGATAATATTATTAAATCCAGCGGTTTCCGCGAATCAAAGTATAATTATCAGGAAACCCAAGCAAACCTCTTCAGAAACCAATCGGTTAAAATGAAGGTCTGTTAGATAAAAAATATGACAACGACCGAACAAATAAGGTATCCAAGCTAATAGAAACACGTAGTAAAATACTGTGTTCTTAGCACGTATAAAAAAGTTTTAAAAAAAATTGTAAAAATTAGGGCGTTCAATTTATGTATTTATGGGGTTTGTTAATTATTACGCAGTGCCGTTATTACGTAACACCCCCAATTTTAATCGAAGCCCCCGTAAAATCAACAGCGAATCGTCGAAATAGCCTTTTGATTCGATAGGCCACTATTTAAGAGCAGCGTCCATCCCTAAAAATACTGATGGCATTTACCCGGTAGAAGCCTATTGATTTTCTATTCATCACACTTTCCTTCTGAAGGCAGACAGGCTTAATAAAGCCGATAAACACTGTACGAGAATTATAATTTAGACTCTTTCAGTTAATTGGTTCTATTACCCCTCTTCGAGCGTTGTTAGTACTTAATACACCACGAACAAAAGGATTATATATTGCAAAGGGGTTGTACGACACTGATTTGAAGAGATTTTTTCAATATTGCTCATCATCATCGACACTGATTTGAAGAGATTTTTTCAACATCGCTCTAATCCTGATAAGGTTGAAATTGCTGTCAAGATGACGTTAACTTGAAAAACAAAAACGGTGAAATAAATTATTTGAATTTTATGAAATTGCTGAAAGAATTGTAATACGAGGTGTTTTAAGTGCATTTGAGTGGTTTCTGTGTTAGTCTGTAATTGGTGTTAGTGTGTTTTCTATTTGAGTTATGTAATGTATCAAACTTTTTATTTGAGTTTTAAATGTATTAACTTTGTGGTTATTTTTGAAGGAGAGTTGTATTTTGTCGTAGAGTTTAGTACCATAGTACAAGAAGGTTTTTTTTCCAAATGTTGTATTTGTGGTTGTGTTTTTGACCTACTGTTTCTAATGTGTGTGTTTGTTGTTATTTCATGTTTTTATGTTTTTCATGTATGTAAAGTAGTATTGTTTTAGAGTATAATTTTATGTATAATTTTCACGATGGCTTTTTGTGTTCGTTGTGTGCAGAGAGCCATCTACATCTTAATAAAATCTTTTGTACCGAGGAATGTAGAATGTGTTGGTAGAATCCAATTTTTTAGAGTTTATTTCCGTAAAGACTGACAAAATAATTTAGACTGGCACCAAAAATTTCAAGGCCCTGGCTTGAGTTAACAAGTCTCGTCATTCTGGATAATGGAGAATGGTACCCATAATTAGCAGTGTTGATTGAAGAAAAACGATGCATTACTTTGAGTCTACTACAGCAAGGGTTGTTGAACTGGATAATTATAATGTTTTATGATCTTTTTTATGTAAGAAAATAACAAATGTGCTGGGGATTTCATTTACAAAACATGAAATTAAAATGATGTGATTGCTGAAAAATAAAATTGTAAGGTGAGATATTTTAAGTGCAGTTGAGTGGTTTCGGTGTTAGTCAGTATTTGGTGTAAATATATTTTCTATTTCATATCTCCCTATGTAACGTATTCAGGGTATTATTTGATTTCAATATTTACAATTGTTGTGATTTTTAAAAGAGAGTGGGATTTTGTCGTAGAGTTTAGTACCGCATAAGAAGTTTTTTTGTCCGAATGTTGGGTTTGTGGTTCCTTATCGGATGAGTTGCAACAAAGAAGGTGAGTCAATAATATCTAGGAAATTTTGAAAATACAATACTCCCCCCGTGCATGAATTTCCACCGATTAACGTAATCAAGTTGTGTCACGCCAAATGCAATATTAAATTCATTAAAGCGATCAATGTTCGATTAACAGCCGTATTGCTTGGCTGCGGCCGGATGCAACGGCCATACGTACCATTGCGATGTTTTATTTGTACGGTGGCCTTTTAGTACTAATAGCATGACAAATATTCAATTAATAATATATACCTGTACATTATTTTATACCTGACATCACACGTGTATCACTCCCTAGCTAGCAGCTAGAACTATGACATCGAATTTTGTGAGTTTTTTTTTGTTTTAAAATTATCCGGAAAATAATTTTCCACAAGGCCTATGTCATCTTTGTAGATGCTGTGTGGCAGTGACGTGCAGCCCATACAGGCTAAAAAATGTGCCCACCTTTCGTTTTCCAGATTTCCGAAAAAAAATTCTGAAAATTCTTAATTCGTGATCGTTCTACCGTAAGAAACTGTTCCGACTTAGCGAGCAAATTTCTAATATTTAATTGTAATTTGCCTTAAGCACCTTATCCTTCATGCTTTATGGGGTGATGAATAATAGTAATCAAAAAGCTACAGCACGCCACTGATATGTGGAGTCTTCTGGAGTACAGGAACGAGAGAACCTGAATCTTGAAGAAACACATATTGTAGGAGGGGGGAAACAGACAGGTCGGTAAATCATTCCACAGTCGTAGAAGCGAGCCGTTCTCATGTAACAAATTTAATGTCAACCGTGTGCAAATGTGGGACGCGCGAGTGACGTGTTTCCCGACTGCAGGTGGGATCAATAACGCTAGTTTCTCGAAGCATCTTCCATTGAAATACTAAGAGGATAGCACCCACGCCTGACGTCTGGACTCCAAAGATTGCAATCCGTTTCTATCAAACGAACCGCACAGCCAGTTTCTACACAGAGAAAAAGGTTTTTTTTTTCAGATATGTTGAGGCTAAAGACCAGAGGTGGCTGCCAAATTCTACAGTGAGGCGCATTTGTATAGAGTCAGCAGTTGTGTCCAAATATTATAATTACCAATTTTCAAATTGATTAATAACCACGTTACAATTAATTTAGAAAACGAGAATGTAAACAAACTTCGGCTTATGGAATATTTTTAAATGCAGTAATAATAAATTATTGAATTGAAAAGTTTAATGACGTGGTTTATCTATTAGACCCCCTAACTTATCTATGAACTTTTTGTCTAGACACCAGACACGACCTGTGATGCAGACATAGAAAAAAGCAATTGAATTTCTATTATAAGGTCGCGGGTCGATACCGCAATAGAGATAAAAGCATTGTGCAAGTAAAGATCAAAAGTACACTGGGTTCAAGGTTCAATCTAAAACATAGGTTCCCAAAGTGATCTATATGGACGCCTTTGTAGAAATCTTGAATAATTTACTTATTTTAATCTTAAAACAAGATAATCACAGATTTTATTTTGTTGATTCTTGCAAAATACTATTCCGCACAAATTGGTTATCGATAAATCTTCATATAGCTGCGCATACGGTGGCCTTGTAGATTACGAAGGATTGCACGCTCGGCACGAATTCCCGCCGAAGCGCCACGGGATTGACAATGTGTGAACTATTCCTTAGGACAGAAAGCCCCATAGACGCTGAATTCATAACGAACATAATAAGGAATTAATTTCGGACTCGCACTCGGGCAGCATTACCTACATGGACGGATGGAGCTTTTAGCACTGAATTTAAATTGCACGCTGTTTGAAGTGTGTTAAAATTACGATACATGTTTGATATATTCTCTTCTTCTTTTTATGGGAGTTCACTGCATTAACGCACGTTAGACAAAACCGCCACTGGTACTAACTAACTATCTAGTCATTTCCCCGCAGTGGTGGGTAGAAAGAATGGAACGCCGTACAACACCAAACACGGCTAAAGCCATTTCAAACAACATTTCGATACTGTCTTCGACCAGGGCGATACTGAATGTGGTATATACAACTCTGGATAGACGAAATGAAAAGATGAACATTTTTATACATTCATTGGAGTTATTCCTAACAAAATATCTCCTATTTGAGGATGACCTCAAGCTGTAGAAAAAAAAATCACATCAATTGAAGACTGCATCTATTTGCAAAATGACTTGTCTTCACTTCATGAATGGTGTGCACGCACTTAATGATTTATATTTTAATGAAAATTAATGCACTGCAATTTCTTTAACAAAGAACAGAAATAAATTTTCAAATACGCCTCACACAAATAATATTGCTTTATTGGACACAACTTCAATCAAAGACTTGAACGTGACATTTGTCTCGTCATTTAATTTCAATAAACATATAAATACTATTTCAAAAAGTGCATCACAAATATTAGGATTGACTCTACATAATTACAGAATGGAATCCATACAAAGAAAATTAACCCATAATTGTAATAATTGTAACCATATCGTGAAGGTTTATCTGATCAATTTTTTAACGTATAATGATCGCATTTTGCACTATAAACTACAATATCTGTCAGTCAGACGTAAACTTTCTGATGTATTCCTTTTGTACAAAATTATGCATGCATCAATTGATACGCTCAACATTTTATCACAAATCAACATTAATACACCAACAAGGAGGATAATTAAAACCTATCATACAAATACGAGATATTTCTCTCCTTTACCGCGGATATTAAGAAATTACAATACTATACACTGCTCTAATAATGAAATAGACATTTTTAATGACAAAATTAATCAATTTAAAAAAAACGTTTTACCATTAATATCAAACTGATAATGTGATGTTGCCCTTTATTAAGTACGAAAACAGTGTACCATCAGCACAGGTAAAAGCATAAGGAGTTAGTTTATACACCTACTTATAACATGTATTCGATCTTTCACTTGTTTGTCGTTTGCTTTAGTATCATTTTTGAGAGATAATAATTGTTGTTTATTATACTTATTAATTATTATTGTTTTTTAAACATTCGTGTATGTAAGTTTTGGGCATATTGCCTGTTTTATGTACTAAAATAAAATAAACGATAAAATTGTTATTAGTTATCTCACCCCTTATTAGTTAGGCACCCTAAGCACGCAACATGAAATTTGAACAAATTCCCACACAAAAGCATAGCTTAAGTATCTTCCGCAATGTATGCTCGCCTGATATCTGAACTTTATCAAAAGGGGTGTTGCTAGGAAGCGCACGTAGGAATTCGAACACACACAATAAAACAATATTAGATTTAATTGTGCAGACGTACATACTGACATGATGGGGTCATTGGGGTTCAGTAGAAACAGGTAACTTCGTCGAGTGTCAAGTATTTTATTAATTCGCAATGTAAAATATATTCTTAACTGATAGGTATTGTGGGTGTAACTTAATTACACGAACTGTTTTTACGGGTAATCTGCACACGGTCCAGTGGGGAGATTACCAGTCGTCTCGATGTTCAGGTGGTACTTCCGGTAGGGGGAGGTTTTGGTGCTGGGCGGACACGCGTTTCGGCTTTCACTTGACGACCGGTTTCAGACGGTTCAAGAGGATGATCAGCAGGATGCCAGAGGCGCTCGACTGCTGTCCGGTGGTGATTCCTGCGGTGGTGGATATGTGCCTTGATGGGATCACGGCGTTGGAGGGCAGGAGGCGAAGGGCACTCGACTGCACTCGAACGGTGGGCGTTGGGGTTCGGCGGTTCCTGCAGAGTTTTCTCGCAGCGTCTCAGGCTGGGGATGCAAGTGGCCTGCTTGCTTTGTAGGAGACGGGAGTCTCGACTACGACCACTGGCCGGACGGTCTCTACTGACTCGTCTCTGTCCACTACTCTGTCCACTACTGATTTTGCTTCGGCCAAAGTCCCCCTTTTTAATCACATCCGAACTATTCTTCGGGTTCCTTCGTGAACTACGAACTGTGGCTCGGTGGCTTTTAATTAGTTCGCTGTTAACTGCCTTCTTCTGGCGACTGCGAAATTCCCGGGATTTAAAGCCGGGCGTTTGTAAATTACCCTCAGGTAGAAAGACACCGGGTACCGTATTAAGGATTAGCATAAATCGGTGTTTCCCGCACTTATGGCTTGTATCAATACGTTACATTTTGAAAATTTTTAACTAATTATAATGTGTTAACAAAATCATCAAATAATCCAATCCATTTTTTTTTGTTTATCAATATTGACGTTCTAACTAAAATACCAGAATAAGGAACACCAGTGAAAAATATTATGGCTTTAAAAATATATATTCATATAGATCAGCAAACGCCGATTCTGAATATATAATTTTTTTTAATTATTTCAAAGACATAAAATGATGCTGCACTCCCATATCAATTCATATCATGATGGGACTGTTCATTATATTAGTACATAATTATAGGTTTTACAAAGTTTTCACGGCAAATATGTAAATGAAAAAATAAAAACAAAAAAATTATATTTATAGACAGGAAAATAACATAAATAAATTTACAGGCCTGAAACATACTCGTACATACACAACAGAAATACATAACAGCGTTTTACAAGATAAAAATATACCTACATCAGAATCTACAGAGGTTATATTATACGTAGAATTTATTAATCGTTATTTAAAAACAACCTCATCAAAATATCCCGTTCTGTTGGTACCATTGCATTATCGACATCTGAAGTCACGGGTCTCGTCCGCGCGTATTCTGGTATTGGATTTAAATATAAATTTTTATTTGTCGATTTTGATTTGTATTTCTATATATAATCTGTAACCCCCACGCTTTTCGTCTCAATCATATCGGATCTACTACTTCGTTAGTCATGTCGTATCTCTTCTTTTTTATTCTTCTGTCTCATGTTGACCTCTTTCATATTTTCTCTTATATCAGGTTGGGAAAAAGTAATTTCGTATTTCGCGCCTTTTTTTTAAACTACGTATATCTCGTTCATCATTGGTCACATCGGATCATACGATAAGGCGTTGTAAAGGTGTGAGTGTATACTACAAACGCTTCCTTGATAGTATTGCGCTTGGTCGGTTCAGTCGTGAACTATCGTGCGTCGAGTATGGGGGTCTCAAAGGAAGAAATTAGCCATATTTTACATTTTTACTACCTGAAAGGGAAAAACGCGTCGAAAGCGACCAAATTTGCGATGTATACGGGGCCGATACTCTTTCGGTTCGTGCTGCACAACAGTGGTTCGAGCGATTACATTCTGGTGTAGTGGAGATGAATGATGCACCACGCTCTGGCAGGCCTGTCGTCGAAAATTTCGATAAAATCATGGAAAATATCGAGATATACTGTCATGTTAGCAGTCGTACCATAGCCCAGGAGTTGAATATCGATCATAAAACCATTTTGAACCATTTGCAGAAGGCTGGATTAAAAAAAGCTCGATGTTTGGGTGCCACACGATCTGACGCAAAAAAAACCTCATGGATCGTGCTGAATCGCGACAAAAGCGACCCATTTCTGAACCGGATGGTGACTGGTGATGAGAAGTGAGCTGAGTGACTATGAGCTGCTCCCCTATGTCCAAACGCTCAATTCTGCCCTCTACTGTAAACAACTCGACCGTTTGAAGCAGGCGATCGAACAGAAGCGGCCAGCATTGGTGAATAGGAGAGGAATCGTGTTTCATCAGGACAACGCCAGGCCGCACACATCTTTGGTGACGCGCCAGAAGCTCCGGGAGCTCGGACAGGAAGTTCTTATGCATCCACCCTATAGTCCGGACCTGGCAGCAAGTGACTACCACCTGTTCCTGTCTATGGCCAACGCGCTTGCGGGTACAAATTTGGCCTCAATAGAGGCCTGTGAAAATTGGTTGTCAGAATTTTTTGCCAATAGGGACAAGGGCTTCTTCTAATGCGAGAGGGGCATTATGAAGTTGGATTCTCGTTGGCAACAAGTTATCGAACAGAACGGCGCATATTTGACTTAAATCGGATGATTGTAACACTTTTTATAAAGCATTGAAATAAAGCGAAAAATGCGAAATTACCCTTTCCCCAACCTAATATTAGCTTTCATTGTTCATACCTTACGTTTCTTTTTCGCTTTTGTTTATTTTTCCGTCTCATATCTATTGCTTTTCATTAGTCTCTTATACCATCATACATGAAATAGGTAAACATTGTCATATTTCATATTCCGCAATGCATTTCAAATCTCAATACGGGGGGGGGGGGCATAGCAGATAATATTTTTTTTATCTTTATAAATAAAATTAATTACATAAAATTTAAATTAAGGCTAGTAACGTCTTTGACCTATTTGGTGACATTATTAACATTTTAACACCATCGTTTCTTTGGCCATCGTGCAAACGAACAATATCGTTATTGCACTATCGTGTTTCGGTGAGTTGGGTGAATAAATATTGTTATCGTAACCGAATAATTCATTGACTTTGTTGCGTACACCACACATGTTGTAAACATATTAATTACAGATATTTACACGCCGACTGTATATATGTGATATGTTATGTATGATGCACATATGTAAATATTTTGTTTGTGTTTCTAATAAATAAAAAATCAAAATTTCAAATGTATAGTTTTTTTTTGTTTTGGCAAAATTTAAACTTAATTTAGGAATTCGAAGTGTTTTAATGAGCGCACGTTTGAATGTTTTTGTACACACCGATAGTGGGTCAAGTTGGTTCGAAATAGTTCGTAATAATATTATCATCATTTCGACTCCTTAAATAATGGCAAAATTCAGAAGTTGGTAAATTCAGTAACACAATCACCTATCCTCCTTTCTCACATGCATAGCTCGCATCAGAAAGAGAACGACGGAAGCTCTCAGCGGCAGTACCAAAGTGTGTACATTGATTCGAACTGTTCCGTCGGGCACCCCGACTATTTTCTGCATTCCTGGTACTTCTCATTTCGGAATCCCTGAAACATTCCAGCTGCGGATTGTGGGGAGAAGATTCTCTGGCGGCGGTTGTTACGCATTCCGCCATTCCGCGACCGCCAAGTTCTTCTGCGCGCCTGGTAGCCGGGAAGGAAAAAAAGGGGAGCAACGCGAGAAATTGCGCTTTAAAAACGAGGTGAGGGAAATTTCTCGAGTTTTTCCCCTGAAACCTATTTTTCGTTTGAGGATATATTAAAAATATGCGAGGAATGTACAATTTTTTTTCTTTTGAAATTTATTATCTGTCGGCAAGTTAACCTGAACCAAACCTTACTTAAGAAAAATGTTGCTTTAAAAATTATGCAAGGGAAATTATTCGTATTTTTTTCGAGAAACCCATTATTTATGCGGAAAACTCGCTGATATTATGTGAATGAAGGAAATTTTTTTTGTTGTCGTTCAAATTTATTCCTAACCTGACAAGGTTATTATTATTATTTAGAATATTTAGGAAAATATTTAGTTGTCTTTCATTCCCAGTCCAAATACAAAACACGTCATCTACATATCTTTTCCAAAAATAAATATATTTTAATAATAAAGCGCAACTATTAAAAATTTTATTCTCTAAATTGTCTAAAAATATATCAGCTAATAAAGGACTAATACTAGACCCCATTGATAAACCGTCTTTTTGTTTAAAAATAATATTATCAAATTGAAAATAGTTTTGTTTTAAAATAACATTAAATAAATTATATAAATCTTTTGATAATGTCTTAGGAATATTTGATGAATTGAGTAATTTATTTATAATAATTTTGCTTTCATCAAGTGGAACACTCGGAAATAAATTAACAACGTCAAAAGATACTAAAAATGCATTGTTAGGGATATCCAAAGATTTTAACTGATCAACCAATTCTAGAGAAAAATTGGTTTACAATTAGATAAATTTGAAATTTTAGAAATAAGAAAAAGTGTTAATAGCGAATTAAATTTAATAAATAATCAAATATTTTTTTTAAAATAGCTATCTCTTAAATTTATTTTCTTATTGATATTAATAATGATAATTTTTATTTATATTTCTAATTTAAATGTATTATTCAATGTTTTATAATTATTTTGTCATTAACATTTTTAATCTGTTACTTACCTACTTTAATTCATTTTTGTTTATGCTCATATTTTGTATATTCTTAAATTATTGTTTTAAATTTTTTATCATTTTTCTATACTTGAAATTATTATTTAGTATTCATTTATTCCTGAAGATGATAGCATTGCTATCGAAACATGTAGAAATATTTATATATTTTAAGTAAAGTGGTATATACAAAGTGTATTTTCAATTTATATAATTAATAATGATGCCACAAAGTTACCAAGCATTTGAAGAAATTATATTGTAAACTAACTTGGGGGCCAAGTCTGTATCTTTTGTGTTAGATAACGCAAGTTAGTTCGGCCATAAACAATACATTTTGACGGTTTGGTTGAACAAGTTAAGTTTGCGTTGACGTTAAGAACAAATCCGTGATGCAAATGCAAGAGACGACTTTGATCGATAAAGTTTCGTCACTAACTAGTACTATTACTGAGGTGGTAATTTCACCAACTTGAGTAAAACATCCAACAGCACTACTCGCCGAGTAACGTATTTTATCTGTTTCATCACCGATGAGTAACGCTGCCCGTCAACCAGTGTCGTGCATTGCTCCTTGACCAAGGGTAAGCTGTAGCATTTCAGATGCTGATTATTATTGTTCATTATGCCAAAATGTATGAAGGATAAGGTGCGGATAAGGTAGATTGCAACTTATTATTGGCATACTAGACATAAGAAATGTATAAAAAAAAATATTTTTCCAGAAATATGGGCACAAAGAAAAGGTAGGCGCAGGTTTTTAGCCTTTATTGGCTGCACACGCCACTGCCGTCAAGTAAATTAATATCTGTTTTAAACTACTCAGCACTCAATCTTACGAATAACTAATTGGGGGCTACTGGACGGTGGTGAAAAGTTGCCGTTTTACCACTATGCTAATCCTACAATTAAAGGTATTTGACGTGTAGTTACTCAACAGTATAATCAGAGGCGGTGAAATACCCCCTAATTAGTACTACCAGGCTTTGCCCGTGTTTGAACACAATCTCTCGCGAATTGAACAATCGAAAAATATTGAACAAACAATACTGGCTTTTTCCATAGGTAGCTCGTGATTTAAATTGCGTCGTAAGTGAAAGAAATTCTGCTGCGTTAACCTAGCAATAACAGACAGAAAATAATCAGCAATTTTCATGATGTCAGAGCTCATCGTTTGAAAGATTTTGATGTTCCGGATTTCACACAGAAGATTTTCTGCATTATACATATAAATCAGATTATGCAAATGAATGACCTTTCGATTATTGGCAACAAAGCAACACAGCCCGGAGTGTTCTTTACTCCACTGTCTGACTGCGGCTCAACCGACTTCACCAGGTTGGCAGAGACTATTTCCGTACTTGCATTCGCCTTTTGTGAAAACCTGTATACATTCCGTACCCAACAAAAGCAACACTTTCTTAATGTCATCCATCATACACAATAATTCAACACAATGTTGTCTATAGGCATACAACATAAATCATTATTAAACTAGCAAATTGTAGGAATCTGTCTCTCAGAAGAAATAGCCGGCGTTGCCCGGGTTTACGAATGGTCGTGTTACTCCTACCTCTTACCTCTACCCAATAATTTTTCTCTTAAGTAACAAAATTCTACTATAAGGGGTGGAAAGGGGGGATGGGGGGTGGTATTTCTAAATTGCATGTGGACAGTGACCTTTCTCTTGTTTCGAAGTGTGAAAATTTTCATCAAGCTCCGAATAAAACTGTAGATTAGAATACAAAACAAACACACCGCTCCCTCGAGAAATTCTTTTTTTTTATAATAGAAGAACAAGAAGAAGATAGAAGAACAAGAAGAAGATAGAAGAACAAGAAGAAGATAGAAGAAGTTGAAGAAGATAGTCGAAAATTATTATTATTTGGTCGTATTTAGAGAAGTTGGCCCCATTTGCATACACGCGTCCGAATATTACTTTAAACGACTGCAAAAAACCACAAAATAAAGCCATCCGGTTAGCCGCGGGAGCCCCAAAGCGAATGAAGTTCCCATCAACCCTTTCATTAGGGTGTTAGAAGATCACTCAAGCTCCGGGGCTGTACACTCAGTGTACAGGCTACACGTCTAGAATTACGTAATTTTTAATTTGGATAAAAAATAATACTTCTACATCTATAATACATCTATCTACATAATACATCTATTACCATTTCATTTTATTAATAGCACATTATGTACCTAAGTAAAATATTTTGTACAAGCACGATACGTCCATTACGGCCGGCAGACCGCCGGCTACTACTGACGACCGCGTAGCACGCAGCCAAACGTATATATGAACTAATTTTTCCCGATTTTTCAACAAAATATTTTTTCTGTTGCGTTCGATAAATATTTATATTTTTCCTTGTGTTTGGATTTGTTGGGATTTGGTCCGAATAATCGGCCATCCCGATAAAGCGGTGGTCCAATTAAACGAAATCAACTTTTATAGATTTTAAAATAGTGGGGGGCCTCTAATCGTCCTGATCTCTATAAATGCCAATTTATCAAAAAAAAAACTATTAATTCTTCGATCGTACATATATAGAGAAGATAAATCAAAATCTGGCAGCTGGGATATAGGGGTGACCCGATGTTCTCTCTCTCTCTCGCCCCAGTTGAGAGTAAACCTGACCCGTAGAGAGAGAGACAAGGGGTCAAGGTTCCACAATCGATAGTGGCAGAGCACAGCTTCCGTTGTCAGTTGCTACACTCCTTACGACACTGGGAGTTATTCGACAAGAAAGGGGTGGTTTATTCGAGAAAAAAATAACATAATCCATAATAAAACAGCTTAGGAATTATAATAAAACTATAATTATTATTAACAGAAGCAAAGCCTTCTAATAGACGAGTTGTACAAAACATGCAAAGCAGAAATTCCCAATGAGGCCGACATCGCCCACAGAGGGGCTGAAATGGGGGGCGAGGGCAACAAAAATAATTTTAATAAATTTTCCTTATCATTTCAATTTTGTCGTACACCGTTGAAATAAACATGCAACAAAATGAAGTGTTCTATTTATTTATAGATGGATTAATAGGATTTTTGTCATCTTCTTTACGGTGTTATAACACCTTATCAGGTTTCTCGGGACCTGTTGTCAGGTAAACAATAATGTACTACATAGTATATACATAAAATATGTACGTACATATATATATATATATATATTTCAAGACCAAAAAGATATCATAATGTAGAACAGGAGTAACGAAAATATCGTATCGGGGTATAGAATCGACCACAGAAATGAAAGTATTATCTCTCAGTCAGTGTATATATTTAGACTTCATCATATTATCGCGTAAGAAGAAACGGGAGGGGGGCTGATGAAAAATGTAGTCCAAAAATGGGCGGTGAGAGAAATAAGATTGGGAACCTCTGATGTAGAGTAATAATTATAAACATAATAATTCATTTTTTTAAATATATGCTATCAAGAAGATTTCTTACCTTTAATCATCGGAGGGTGAATTAAGAATAGAATCATACCTGAAACAAAAGAGAAATAACAAGATTAATTATTGAAATACGTACAGATCTGAGAGAGCCAATTAAAATACAGCGCACTGTCTCTCTTACACTGCCTGAAATTGTACATTCTTTGTATATTCCATTCCATTCTATTTTAAATTTGTACTGAGAGCAAATTTCTGTATTTGAAATTTGAGGTCCAAATGGCCAGACTTTTGGATAACGAAACATGCCCACATCGCATTTCTTGTGCTCTTCCTTATTCTTTGGATCAAGGAGATTCTTTCAATCGGCCTCTCCCGATCCAGTCCACCTCGCAGTTGGTGGGTAAGATGCGTCCGTCGCCAAGACCTTGACAAACCTCACCCTATGGCTGAGGTATTGGTGATGAATGATTCTCGAATGAATGGTTCCTGGGGCGGCGGTACCCATACCCGCCTCCCGAAATTTCTGATATGTGGAAGAGATATAAGACAAAATGTTTTTTTTTTTTTAAATCAGTGCCTTTTTTATGTAATGTCCAAAAACATATATCATTTAAGGCGCTTTAATTATGGACCACAATAGATATTTTGAATGGGTTTTGATTTATAGGAGTACACGACCGAATGTTATTTTTGAAAACATGGAAGTAACGGAAGTGAGTTTTGATATTTTTTATTGAAGCAATCGTTCGGATTTCTCAGTATCATCAACATATTTAACGGTTTCTGTGCTATTTTGCAAAAAATACCAATGAGTATCGCAACAAACTTATCTATCTTCAATATTTTGATTCTACTACCCAAAAATACAGGTAATCTTTTAAAAGTTTCTTAAAATTTCTAAAAACTTCAGATTAATAAAAGTCGACTGGATTTATAGGTTTGTACTTAGAGATGAAAAACGATTACTTTATTAAATGGTGTTTGTCTCACAGACTACAAAAGGATTATTCGACCTATTAAAAAAAATTATAGTTTGTCTTACGAATTACATTTTTTTTTAAATTTAAATATGGCATACAAAAATTTTGCATTGTTATTATGAAATGCTATATTTTTATGTAGATACTTGGTTACATTATAGGTTTATAATAGGTACCTATTGTATACCTACTGGTTTCGGACAGTTGGGACGTTTGTACGGTATTCAAATAAAAAAATTAAAAAACGCCAACCCCACGAACATATTGAAAATGGATAAATTGACCTTCCTGCTAAAAAGGTTGTGCAACGCAGGCATACACAGTGACGATGAGACAAAATCTGCACCACCCACATAATGCAGCACTCCCAAGCCAAAAATAACGCAAAAAGACCGCTGAGAATTGAGCAGCTACCAGCTACTGGGGTTCACTCCAAAACGCTCGAAGTGGAATTTTAATCCGGTAGATGTCTTTTGCGAACCATAATGCTAAAAGTGGACTATTTTAACCTAAAGGGTAAAGGGACAAACATATTTGTATACAATTATACAAGTATTGTTCTCGATCTTAAAAAATTACAAATTATTCGGAACATGTGTAATGTTGATATTTTGAAAAGATAGGTATGTGTGTAAATGGCGGGAAGCATAATTTGATAATAATATTTATATTAAAAAAAGTTGGAGCAGTCTATGATAATCATTTGGAGTACATAGTATATTAATAATAGTAAATTTCTATAGCGCATATTTGTGAAGGTTCACCTCAAGTTCGCTTTACACTAACTAATCTAACCTAATATAATTGTAAAATAACAGATATACTACATAGTATTTAGTCATTATATTATAGCATAGACAATGACAATACAAACCATTGGGATACTTCCTCATGGCAATTTTATTTACTATTTATTTCAGACAAAAATATTTACGCTATTATCAACAGTTCGTATTATTCAATGTCTAGTTTAGTAGAATCCTGAAGAATAAATATTTTTCATTCAATGAAAAATTCCAAAATAAGTACCTACGTATAGCAAAAACGATAGCTAGAAAATGCATTTCAGGCGCCATTTGAAAACTAATAAAATTGGAATAGAGAACAATAAAATATCTCCCCCTGCAGATACCGAATAGAATCGTCTGCCAGTTCGTGAACCTTCGGACATTTCCGCCGATATCCAGCTGACTGCCAAAACGTTCCATCAAGCACAAGCTAACTACACATTCCAAGCAGGTTAAATAAAAACAGCAAAGAAAGTGGCATATCAACTGTATCAAAACACATACGGAATCAGTAATACTATCATTACTATCGTGACAGTTTGACGAAGTGCCTCTTTACTGAAACGTGGCCGCGCTAAAATATTCCCAGACCGATGCCGCGTACCCCTCGAGATTAACCAAAGTGGACTCGTCCGAGCAGCCGAGTGAACCTTTTCGCTCTCACGTTGTGCTGCCAGGTATGGTGCGTATATTAGTTACATTCTTAACATTAAAAACATGAAATTTCTGCTCATTCGCATTCAGCATAGATCAGCCTTGAACCAGGCACTAATAAAATCATGCAAAAAGATATGTACAAAGAAGAATACAGAACTCAACTGATATATTATAGCGCGATTGAGATGCGGCATTCGTTTAATTTAATTATTCTTGATTTGCGCGTACGGTGGAGGAGAGATGGTGGAGGTCGAAGTGGGGGTGCTGTATTTGAGTTTATTGTTAAAAGGATGATCATTTTTCAATCGTCTACCGGAAGAAATCAGAAGTATTAATGATAAAATCCAAATATTCAACTATGTCAAGAAATATAAAAAAAAAATCTACCAAAAAGGTTCTAATTGAATTATTTCTTAAAAATAATTTTTTTTCTTTACTTTCCGTAACATATTCTTTCATCTAAATATTAATTATAATTATATTATCTTCATTAAGATATAGTCACTCCTTACACTATATATAAATGTGTCTTTATAAAACATTTACTATTTTTTCCTTGTACAAACATGCAATGTACGTACAGTACATATACCAAATATTATTTAACCATTAACAATTAATGTACACTCCTCTTCCACACACAAGCAAATGTTTCTAATGTGAGAGTAGTATATGATTTGAGATGTAAAATAATTGTAATGTAAAACCCATTTTTATCTGTCTAAAACTTTCATTAAGAAATATTAAATAAATAAATATTCCTCTAAAGTATCCTGAACTGGCAGACCCATTGTAACCACACCCTTTTTCGTAAATAACGAGCGCAAAGAGATGCTACAACGGAGCTCTCAGTGGTAGGATCATGATCATAATTTTTTTTTAAAGATTACAATTTTCAGTAAACCGCTCTGTTCATCTGGTACATCATTTAACTACCACTTCCCCTCGGTTCACTGCCTCACTCCAACACCTAAATGTCTGTAAGTATTTGTTTGATATTAGTTTTAATATTGTCGTGACTTCCGAAGCCGGTCGAAAATTTTACTAAAACAGAGTTGTTAAAAAAAACGAACATAATTTTATCTGCAAGCGTGATGATAGGGGTCATTATTGACGCGATCATAAATAAACGTATAATTTCATAATGGTTTACGAGTCTTTCTTGTGCACCAACACTTCGTGGTGTATTCGTTTAATATATTTTTTTAAATAATGGTGTCGGCCTGGCAACACCACGCCCGCAGCGCTCACAGCTGACAGCTCTGAAAGTCCCACAATTCGCTGGAAACAGAAACAGTTAGCAGTGAAGCGGTTCGCTCCGATCCATCGCGCTTGTCGGGTCAGCCATAATATTATCGAAGGTGAATAATAATTATATCAGTGATCAATTGCGCAAAATAAACCTAATATCACAAACCTCCCACAACAACAGGTCGCAGTGGAATACCTGCCGCGTCGCCATCTTGGCCGTCTTCGAGTGCTGTGAGTGAAAAGTGCGTAGGACATCGCGTCCCGTGTTCAAACTGTGAAATCTGGTATAAATCATCCAATAATGGATACCTGCAATAATTGCACAGCATTGTCTGAAGTGATGCATTGCGAATACATTAGGTAGGTTGTCGCAAAGCGCCAAAATATGCTCATAAAACAAAATCCCGGATTGTTGACTGACAAATGTCAATGTCAAATGGCTGGCATTTTGTTTCTGGAGTTTTAAATACGTCAGCTGGCATAATAATTCCTAGTAAAACGTGGCCGATGTGTTTGCAACGAATTGAATTAAGATCTTAAGCTTTATTTTATCGTTATGTAAGTGGTGTGGCGAGTATTTTTATTGGCAATTCCGTGGCGAGCAATACGAGAGGCAGACATCGTTCTTTCAACAGATTGCAGTGCCGACATTTTTTTCAATTGGCGGGAGACGAGTGCCGCCAATTTATAATATAGCTAAAATGGCTGATTCGATCGTGTTTACAAATATGTCGTAATATGGTAGAGCTGTCAAAACCAGTAATACCTAACCAAAAACTAGTTTTTAGGTCATAAAACGTATTTCATAATATAATATTTCAGAAAATTGACCTTTCCCATATGGTCTCCTTTACGAAGACTGTAATTTATGTATGTTTTTTTTCCGCATGAATCACAAACAACACAGAATTATTGACTAATTGTATTTTTTATGCCAAAAATGATCAACGCCAAAATTTGTAAAGTCAGAGCGAGATGTGTCCCAAATATACAGATATTAATTTGAATAGATTACTAAACAGATATAAACGTAATAATTTCTCACCATTGAGCCTAAACCGTCTCAGAATCCTATAGACGTATTACATAAAATACCCATGACAAAGCTAATGACTAACAAAACCTGATTTCTGAAAGTGATTTTTGATTTCGGGGGCCGAACCACTACGGCCAGCTCAACAATAATGTCATAACCAGAGGTCTCTGTATATCTGAAACATTGTATCGAGGCTTTGAATCGTTGTAAATAGGTACTACAGTATATATCCACATCAGAACAATAAGTACTGACTCATAAACGCGACAAAAAAATTGTAAATCCGGCCCCTCAAGTAACTACCTAAGCCGGATGAAAAATTATCCTTTAAGTTCGTGGGTACTTAATTTATTCAGAATATTTCTAAACGTAAGATGTAATAATATGGGTGTTCGACAGATTGTTGAATGGAAAAACGGCATTTAATAATGTAGGTAGTAGTGTCATTTTGTAAGTTAGGTAAGGTCAGCTTTTTGTAGTGCCTACTCAATGGCAGCTGAGTTTTTGGCGGTAAGAAAAAACAAATAATATCTGTAATTATGTATATTCAGTAAGGAAATTGTAGTTCAATAATGTTAGGTATTCGTCAAAATAAGCGACGCAGGGCTAGCAAGCCATAGTAGAGATCTGATACCAACCCCATTGTGGACGAAAGAAAGGAATAGGCTGAATGTACTAGAAATGAGATCTCGTGGGTGTTTTTATGCCAAAACAATATACGACCATATCATGAATGTCTAACTTACATCTGCGCTAAGGTAATGGAATAAAAAGGTTTCGACGGCTTGGATATGATTATGATAATGATAATAATAATAATAATAATAAAAAACATTTTATACGCGAATGTGAATATGGAAGAAGCTAGGGACGTCCGAGGAAGACATGGCACGATCAAGTGAATCAAATACTTGAGTTGGGCCATGTCAGAAGTCGGAATAATAGAAGAGAATGTACGAGACGTTGTATGAATGTGAATGAAGCAAGAAGTGTATGCCAAGATCGAGTTGTTTGGCGACCCGTCCTCTCTACCCACCCCTGCGGGGAAACGGCGTGATGGTTAGTTAGTTAAAAACATTTTATTGTCAATAAATTATTTTACATGTTTACTAAACTCTGTATGTAATTATGAATTTGTTGGTTTATAATATAAAAAAATATATATTTTTAAATATTTTATTTCAACTTACTATATAATTTTAGTAATTAACAAAAAAGGTTCACTGCTCAGCTATACATTCCGGGGCCCAGGAGTGGAGCTGGTTTTCAGCAGTACGTATAAAAATTGGATAAAGTTAAAGTTAAATAAAAAAGAATTCAGATCTAAAAATATAAAAATTACATTATTTTTTTGACAAAATCACTAACACAAGTATCCACTTCATTATTTATCAATGATATTGTGTGACTGATAGTGCAGTCAGCAACCATTCGCTGCAGAACTCCGTGAAGCACTGCAGCGATGTCGACCTTGGAGTAAATGGTGGTATTTAATTCCAAAGTTTGTTCAGGAATAGCTGTAACTATCCTTAAATACAGGTGCTCGATGTCTGGGAAGAACAAGTAAATGGTCTCTTTGAAGATTTCTTTTATGACTACCGAGTCCCAACTGCCCAGAGCCAGTGGAAACATGGCATTCCCAATTGGGGTATATTGAGAGGCTGAAGGGAGTGGGGAAGGAAAGGAGTTAAGGAAGATTGAAGTACCTGGCTTATTCAGATCTGGTTAATGACATTAAAAGCAACATTTCGATTCTAAAGTGTAGATCTTTACCAGGGCGATACTCAGAGTATCTTTCACTGTATAATTGCAGAATTGAGAAAGGGAAAGGAAAAAGTCGAGGTCGTTCCAGGAACACATAGCATTATAAATTGGTTTATTACGCTACCATTTTTAAAGCTGGCAAAAGAAACCTCCAAACAATTAAAATATATTAATCGTTATTATGAACCTTCCTTTGAAATTGAGTGCAGATTCAAGCCAGTTCAGTTCCCAAATCACATGCAAAATTAGTTTGTTAGTTAGGTTAAGTAAGCTTTTTGTAGTATTAGTACCTACCTACGTATTTATAGCCGAGGCTAGCAGTGAAAAAAGGCAAGTTGGGGTACCTACCCATCAAAAGGAAAATGATTAAATATAATGTATAATGTTTGGGGTATTATTGAAATGTATTCATTATAAAATTATTTGGTAAGTTAGGTTATGCCAGCTTTTTTACAGTCCTATTTAAAGGAAGACGGCACCCACCACCTTCAAAAGGAAAATTTCTCCAATGTAATTTATAATGTGGCGTTCTTGATCTTGCTTTTTCACAAAAACTGCGCTATATAAATTATCCTATTATTATTATTAAGGTATTGTTAAACTCTGGAAAAGCACAATATGCAAACGTAAACATGCGAAAAAGTTAACAGACAAAATAAACAACGGTATCCACTTATCGTTAATGATAAACAAAACAACACTTGATTGTAAACCAAATATTATTCCATACGAATAAACAGGTACCTACAATTTTGAGAGAAAATGCATTTTATTATTTGCGTAACAAATTCCTCGAACGTGAATAATACTAGATTCCAACTCAAACTTCTCATCCATTCTGTGGCGTAACAAGACCCTACGCCATGTTGCGAATTAATTATTCAGCGTGTGCTGTATATTTAATTGTCATTGGGCTGATTGGTGTCAAAGTAACAAGCAACGGTTGTGCATAAGGCAAGAAAAGGAAAGTACTATGTATGCAAGCGGAAAGATATTGCGAGCAGCGATCTGATTGGCTGCCGACTGGGGACGGTGGCCAATCAGAGCGCATCACACTGCAGCTAGAATATTCTTCCTTATTTAAAAACTGGTACTAAAGAATCATTTAAAAAAATGAAGGTGGTGGAAAAGAACTAGGGGAGTAACTTATTTATATACATTTAAATATCGAATGTTGTAAAAAAATAATCGGATTAGAGGAGTAACTTGTTTCTGTCCATTTAAAAATCGAATGTGGTGGAGAAGTAACTAATTCCTTTCCATATATGCAGCTTGGTGAATTAGTGCAAATTTGCTAGTTTCTAATTATCTACCATTTGAAGTGGCCGACGAGCTAAATACACAGTTAAAATGAAAGCTAAACCAACCACACAGCCAGATGTGGTACTAACAAAGCGTTATCGGTCAATTAAAATTATACAGTCATTCTTCATTTACAACATCCATATGTGTAAAATTTTAACTCTCTGGAGCACGAACTTTTTTTTTCAAAAAACCGTAAATCCTTTGAAAATGTCAAACTTCTAGCCGAACTGTACAGCGCCACATATGATAGCTAGTGTAATCTAATTAGTTAAGAATCCATGTTTCACAATTAGTTACTAAAATTGTTAATAAATTACAGTTTTCACAGAATTATTTATTTTCTTGGTGGATTTTTGATACCAAAGTGCCACATGTTAGACAACGGATAACCTTGATATGCGTATAAAACTAAAAAAAATAGTATTGTGACGCAGAATTTGAAACATTGTCCATTTTAGTATCGCAATACTAAAAAAATAGTCGTAATTAGAATTCAGTTTCTGATTTTCCCGCCTATAAATCCAACTCCCGACAGGTGATAGATACACGATGCTTAACAAAATTAATTATATCATTATCCACTTTATAATATTATTAAACAGACAAAAATAAACAAATTACTTTGATAAGTTCACGATAATAATTATTAAATATGAATGTTAGGTATAATTTGTAGTAATATATTGATTTGTTCTGACTTGCAAAAATACATGCAACACAGAGGTCATATTATAATAATATTATTTATTAACAAATTCAAGTTCTGATAACCCTAAAACACTTTCACCATATTTAGATAAAACCAAAACAAACAAAAAGCACGATTTAAAGATAATATACAGCAAAACAAATATAATCATAAGTGCAATAATGATTTATCTACAGACTACATAGTTCTTATTTGCGAAGAAATCGGTTTATTTTTAAATTATTTCATGTAGCGTGAGCCTCAGGACTGCACACTGTATAGCCCGTAATATCTACGTAATAACATAGGGGACATCTTATGACGCGAATTGATTTGACGTAGCGTATTATTTATTAATTAATTGATAAACTAAAGTTCTTAAAAACTTAAGACAAGATTTTTGTGCATAGCGCAAAGGGTAACAATTATTTTTATAAACAATAATTATTAGCCTGAAACACTCATCCAAATTGAAAAAAACCTTTCCGAGCAAAGATAAATGTCGCCGACAGGACTCGAACCTGCACCCTTCTGATGTCCGGTCAGATGCTCTACCGTTGAGCTACGTCGGCTTATCGCAAACCCGCCAAGTTAATCAATATATACTAGTGTTTCATTCAATAATTACTGTTTTTTATTTATTTATTTTATACGGCTGTGTATTATACCCGAATAATATTATTGATTCAATAAAATTTATTAAAGTTTTCCGTTCAAATAGTCAATGGCTTGTATTTTAAACTAAAACCAAAATTTAAAATGATCTGACGTACAATATTTCCCCTTTATCATCAAAAATAATATTGAGGGCACCAAGTTGGGCGACAAGTTACGGGTTACCGAATTCCTAAATAACGTACATATTTATAATACTAGCTTAGCATGGTCAAATATTGAGATATTGCAACTAGAAATCAAGTAATTGATATACATATTATACAAAAAAAAACAACTATGTTGTATTCTGTTTATTAGATTATATTGTACGAAGGAATAACATTATTTTTCTAGTGTCCTATGCTATTGGAGGTTGACTATCATCAGGGCTATCTTCACCCTATAAGAATAATATAACCTAGCCCATGTGTTTTGGTATAATATATTCCATATTGTTAGTTTTTAACAAGATTACGGTGATTATTAAAAAAAAATTACAAATAATTATCGACATGGTCACAATTAGTATAAAAAACAGCGTAGTTTTTTATGTATAAAAAGTAAGAATATTAGCGTTTACCCTTTTATATGGCAATAACATTTATGAGTAAACGTTTAACCCCGATAAAGTATGAAATTTCACAGCGCTACAGTTATAACGACCATATGCTCGACCGAACATAGACTACAATCTAAATATTCAGTAATGCGTGCTCCTTTGAACTTCGCGTTTCTGTTACGTGAAAACAATTGCAAATAAAATTTAACAATTTCAAATAATAAAAAAGTTTCCGCACGCCGACGTGTTATTTTTTTCGCCGAATTCATGCTTTTATGTAAATACGTTAGAAAATCTGTGTTATTTAAAAAAAATTAGATATTACCTCACGTAATAACTAACTAACTAACCATCAAGTCGTTTCTCTGCAGGGATAGGCAGAGAGGTTGGATCGCCACACAAATCTAACTTGGCACAAATTACTCTTTTTTTCACATACTACTTTATACGTTATATTCACATTCAAACATCGTCTCATACATACTCCATTATTTTTTTATCTTTACAATATCATAAAACTAGATAGCTTAGTAATGTGGACGAGCCATAAAAATATACTCCATTATTTTGCAACATCATCATTAATAAAATGGCCACGAATAACAAATAAACGATGACACACAGAAACCGCGCAAAAAAAACATGGCGAGATTGTATTATATTTTTTCAAAGCTCATATTACAATATCATTTGTTTATGGTAAGTCATTAATTTAAAAAAAAATTCTGAAGAAAATTCATTTTTGTGATATCTACATCACAGCAAAAACTCAGATACAACGAGCCCTGAGTTCATGAAATTTGTATTCTAGGCCAACGCAACTCCTTTCACCTCACCTTTCTGCCATGAGATATTTATTGCGCTTCGAAACTGTATCACTTTAGCTATAACAAAATTAATCAAGACGTCAAATCGTTTTCATGATGTGTGAACAGTGAGCTGTGGTGTCGTGAAATCTGCTGTCACGGAAATTACGGAAACACTTGTCGAAGCCAGTGTTTTCGTTATTTCCCATAACGAGCTATGGAGCTTTGAATTATCTGTTAAAAACATAAGACAAGGTGTCATATTGATTTTTGTCGTAATTATTTTTGTGCAATAACAAACAAACAAAAAATTGAAACCAGGCGAATGGTAGTTTGGTTCAACAAGTTTATGTTAAAAAACAATGTATTGTTACATTTTATTGCGCTAATGAATGAGCTCAGTGTGTTTATAAGAAAAGACATTTTTGCTAAGCATTCAGCACTGTGTAATTTATGAATGCGTCGAAATAAAAGTATCTGCGCTTCTTTGTGTTTTCAAATTCTTTTATTATCCCCCAGCCTTGGCCACTTTCGTGGTATTTATTTTGAATTGGAAATTCTTCGCATAGCATTATGAGTATTATATGACTTTCAGTATTACCGCTGGCCAATTTTTAACAAAAGAATTACGACTAGTTACATCTCGCCGCTCGTGTGTTCGAAAATATTTTATTTTTATTATTCACACGTAACTTATTTTATACTATCCTTCTTCGCTCGATATTTCGATTTAAAATATGAACAAAATGAGTCTTGACTCAATCTTTTACAGTTTAATGTTTCAAAGCTTTTTAGTTTATAATAAAAATTACTTTGCTGAAAACAGTTGTGTTGACTTAGAAATTACAAACAGAAAAATCTATGCAAATTTCACTACGCCAGAGATCACCGTTACAGAGTTTTTGCTGCTTTAGGCATGGACGATTTAATTTTTGTTTTATGCTAAATAATAATTTAGTATAAAAATTAGTAATTAGACGGCCTCCATGGTCGAGGGGTAAGGAAGGCTCTCGACTACGAATCCGGAGGTTGCGGGTTCAAATTTATATTGTTACACAATCAATTCATTAAAAATTATATATAGTATGTTTGCGGCACGTTCCAAAGTGGAAGATACTCTCAGTATCGCCCCGGTGAAAGACCATAAAGAATTGAAACGCTGCTTGAAATGGCTTTAACCGTGTTTGGTGACCAGATCTGTATAGCCAGGTGCTTCCCGACCTTCCTCCTCCACATATCCTTCCCCCTCTCCGCTACCTTCAGCCTTACAGCATACCTTAATTGGGGATACCAGTCTCACTGGCTCCAGACGGTTGGGAGCAATTGGGACTCATGTGCGGTATTCACATAATTTTTATTTTGAAATACTGAAAATTTGTCCGATAAAATCTTGTGTCCGATAAAATCAAATGTTGTGAATGTTTTTTTTGCGTGACATCAATAATATAAACCAGTGTATTTTTCGTCGTCGATCCATTACTACTATTTTCTCAACCCTAATATGAACAGCGTGGTAAAATAATTGAGGTTAAAAGGAACACATGCGGCCAAACAGTTACGGAAAATGTTATTTTTATTATTTCGCATAATTATTTAGTTGGGTTCAGCCACAGAGTATCAGTATCAGCTCCATGAGTCCAAGCAAAAGTGTGTCACCGATTTTATCCTTACACAATACTGTGCCACACTACTAGTGTTCTCTAAAAATCATTATTCAATCGGCGAGGCTTCATGGATAATCTATTATTAAACAACGTTTATTCGTTATTAAGTAATTTTATAACTTGTTATTCGGATAGATTCTCGTGATCTACCGACGCGAATAAATATATATTTTATTTGCACCTAACGTTATGTTATCTGAAAAAATAAACCTAATTTAAAGGAAATTAAAAACTATGTATTATTATTTAGTTTCGCGGTAGGAGTGAGAAAGTGATTCCGATCTACCACAAAATAAAATTTAAAAAAACCACACTCGTAAAAATCGTTAAAAGATAATGAAATAATGTAATTCGCGGTCTACGGTGCACTTGAAACTTTTGAGAGAAACTGAGTGCTACTTCTTCATTCCATTATAGCGCAGTCGTTACTTGGATTATTATTATTTGATTAGTGGCTAAGTTTGTCTATTACCAGTATCCCCTCCACAATTATGGTTCGCCTCGTGCACAAAAATCGACACGGACAAAGAGCCCAAAGAGCATGAAATAGGAAAACTAATAATTCATCCTCTGTTTTGGCCCCCTATGAATTATAAATATATCTGTCGCATTGCTCTTAGCTTTTTATGAAATGTTTTGATGGTTACGTAGTTACGTGTGAGAATAATCATTTCAAAATATGTTATAAAATGAATAATTAATAGCTAAAATTGAAGGCTAGTATTGTATAAGCTTACGGAGATATTAAAATGCAGTTAGAAGGAAACTTTTTGATATGATTAAATTTGAATAATTCCCTCATTGTTTTTACGTCGTTTTGGTAGTGGGCGTTTTGCAACGCCGGGTGTAAAGCACAACACATCGCAGACATAATAAAGCAGTTTAGGAGCGCGAGCGAGTTGTCGGATACCCCGATCACCGTGACCAACTCGTCAGACTCAGCTCAGGGTGAGTAACCTCCGCTTCCTGAGAAGACGTTTAACGCGCGTTAACCAAAGCGGGTTCGCCGGCAAACACTGCATTACTTAGCAGCAAGACATAACGGTTTGAGAACCTTTGTTATGTATGGAACAATGGTAAGACAAGACAGGAAGGACACGAGCCATGCGGATGTATGCAGTGGGTAGTATGATCCGCTGAAGAAATCTGCATAAAAGCATTGCGAATAATTTCAAATGGCTGCGCCACTTTCTCTTTGTAATCTTAGCACATTCAGCGTTACTTGTGATTCTTGATGAATCTATACTATTGGTGCAATAGATTATAATTATTATCAACATATTATAACTTTCACATACGTTTAGGTTGAATGGTTTAGGTTTGTGGGTTACCAGCACCGTTATTTCACAGGTATTTTGTTTTTGTCGAACCCTCTTTTACAATGAAATCGGTATTCTAAAAAAAAAGTTGTAACGTTTTTGAAGGAAAGGGGTTGAATGGGGTTTATTCCTTTAAGTACTGCGTGACCTCATTTATTATAATGTTTTTAAAATGATACGATAGTGAATCGGTAACGTTAGCAATATTAATTGGTTTATTAGTATTACTGTGTTAGTTAACAGATCGCGTATACGTTTCTTTTGTTAATAAACAGTTCTCGAGTATGCGAATGTACAATCTACTTGCAGACGGTAATAGCTGTGTTTTAGTAAAATAAATAAGTCACACTGGCGTCAGAGCGAGCTTTCAGTCGTAGTACATTACGTCTCGTGGTAGTGACGGTGGTTGCTTTCAAAGGGATATCACGAGGGATTCAAAGTAGACTATATTTACGAATCCCGGTTATATTTAGTACTTGCTCTGTTTTTTTTTCTCTCCGTGATATGCGACGTTTCAAACAGTAAGAATTAGTGGTGGGCGAAGCGGCTCGGTTTAGTGAACCGGATCACTAAATCAGCTCTCTGTAGTGTACCGGTTCGGTGATCCGGCTCGTTTGAACGACGGTTCGCGTCCCTCCACACCATGCCCTCTCCCTCGCTCCCGTGGCCCTCCTAAAGACGTCCTTAAGACGCTCTTACACGATACTTTTTTCGTCCAGTTTTCATGTGGATTATCTTTACAGAGAGCTGATTTAGTGATCCGGCTCACTAAACCGAGCCGCTTCGCCCACCACTAGTAAGAATATGGTTTTCCTGTTATTTAAAAGTATTAACTTTTATGGATCATAAAAGAACCAAAGCCCGATTCAAAGACGTACAAGACTCTAATGTCACAACGGCATATTATTCTTGTTATATGACATTGGAAATCATCAAGCACTTGTGTGAATTGTAAAGTGTTGCTATTTAATGTTTTCGGTGGTTTATAACGAGTCTAATTCGTTTATTTTGTTGTTGTCTGTAGGTAGCTGCCTCTCAGTCAGCAAGCCATGGTCGGCTCACCGGCAAAATGAACCTCCACCGGCAGGGCCTGTTAGTGGTGCTGCTGGCACTGGTGGCATGTGGCGGCACGCTCTGCCCCGAGCGCTGCTCCTGCGCAGAGCCCGCCCGCCTGACGTGCAGCGGCTCCTTCACCAACACCAACACCACCACCACACTCTCGCGCGCCTCCCTCGCCGGCGCGCCCGAGCCGCTCCAGGCGCTCTGCTGGACGGACGGGGCCTGGCGGGCTGTGGATCCTGACGCGCTCCACGACCTCGTCAGCCTGCAGGAGTTAGATTTAAGTAGGAACCAAATTGAGGGCATCGGCCCCGACATCTTCGGATCGTTGAATAGTCTTAAACTTATGAACTTTAGTAATAACAAGTTAGACGACCTCCCGCGTAATATTTTCAAGGGACTCGATTGGCTGAAAGAGTTGAGCGTGTCACACAATGAGCTCCACGTCATTCCATTCCAAGTGTTCGCGCCGCTACGCAGTCTGCGGTTGCTGGACCTCTCTCACAACAGAATAGTTTCCTTCCTGCACCACTTTAACAGGACGAACAAAGCGCTGGAGACCCTCCTCCTCAACGACAACCGTCTAGTCAAATTGTCTGCGAACGCGCTCGAGGACCTGAAGGATCTCAAACACTTAGATTTGTCCAACAACGAAATGACGTCGATACCGCGGGGTTTATTAGATTCTTTAGTCCAGCTGAGGTACTTAAACTTGAACAACAACCCCATAGTGCACTGCTCGGAGAGCACGTTCGCCGGGCTGAACGCCTTGCAGACGCTCCATATTGGAGACAACCTCATCAGAGAGATATCTCCCGGCACTTTCAAGCGAAACACCATATTGGAGACCGTCTACCTAGAGAATACGAAGATAGAGAAGATCTCCGATGACCAACTGAAGGGACTGAAGAATTTGAAAACTTTGATTTTGCGCAACAACAAGTTGCTTAAAGAAATTGAGCCGATTGTGTTCCTAGATATAACGAAGATAGAAAATTTAGATATAAGTAAAAATGCACTGACTTATTTGCCCAGCACTTTAGAAAAACTGGAGAAATTACAGGGGCTAAACATTGGCAATAATCCGTGGGCATGCGACTGCAGAATGGTGTGGTTCGCCAGTTGGGCAGAGAAGAGGCTTCCGATCATGGAATCCGAACTAAGCTGTGGACCTCACGCATACCCCAACGAGATGGTGCAGATATTGCAGCACTTGAACTGCACTGCTCCTCGCATAGTCTACAGCACCCCGCCATCCTACTACGTCCTGAAGACGAACGCGCTCCTAGAGTGCAAGTACGCCGGGATGCCGGCACCGTCCATCACGTGGATTACACCCATCCACGAGATATTCCACTGGAATCCCGACCCCACGATACCCGACGTATTCTATAAACACCCCAAAGCTCACGACGAGTTCATGGTGCCCATAGACCAATCTTACAGAGTGCGCGTGTTGAACAACGGCTCCTTGCTGATTCAGAACGTGACTCGCGAGGATACTGGCCGATACATTTGCTTCGCCACTAATCCCAACGCCAACGTGAGCACTTCGGTAGATTTAATGATAGACCCCATCACAATGTACGAGATCAAGATCAACAGTACCCTCTTTGGATTAGCTTGCGCGGCTATGTTCCTAGCACTAACGCTGATGATACAGCTTCTACGATATATTGTTGATAAGTGAGTAAAAACAGAATATTTTTAATTCTAAGTCATCTGTAATATTAGCAGAACACAGCTCTGTATTTTGATTAAAAATTGATTGAAATTGAATTGAAAGATTGTAGAATCACAAAAAAATATGCATACGAGTATACACGTTACGTGCGGCCGAAAGTTGGCTATAATCGCTTAAATTATCGATTTTTATCTTTTCTAGACGGAGACAACTTCCAAGATAACCCGAGAAAAGTGCCAGAACATTTTACTTATAACGTGATTCTATTCATATCAGCCGAGAGACCTTTCTTTGTATGGGGCTTTGGGTGGGACCAAAACCAAGTGACTAACTACAGACTAGTAATGCGAACGTTTGGCAAGTATCACAACTTTTATATGATTTTCAGGCTGGGAATCATCGAGAAATGCTGCAGCTGCTGCATGTGCTGTCGCCCACGGGACAAGGAGGCCCCGAGGACCAAGCAGATATACGCCATGCTCGACAACATCGAGTCCTACAAGAGTCAGCAATTAGAGAAGCTGCGAGAGAACTATGCTATGCAGGTCAGACATCATTAAATCCACAGATCTCTTTACTAATATTTTAAAGTTAATTTCTCTATTTGGTTGTTTTCAAACTGGTTCAAAACGTTTTTTGCTCAACGCTATCCTAAAAAAGACACATATCGTTGCTGTGTTGTGAACATATTATTGTTATCGTGATTTTATTTACATGCAATTATAATTATTAAAACTTACGATTGTTTCGTAAACAATCGTTTTAAAATCTGTTGTTATCTCGGAATTCACATCAAGAAGCATGTTGTTTTTTTGATATGAGGTAAAATGTATCATTTTTTTATCCAAAATAACATCGCAATTCAAATTGGATAAACGTGTCGGACCAGACACAACAACGCCGGACCAAAAAAACGTGAATTTTCGCGGTCGTTACATTTAGCGGCCGCTGAATAATTTATTGCAGTTCATTTGTCGCAGATCGGTCGATATCGTATCGCCGACATTCACGGCGGAAAATACGCTCAGTCCAACTGTAATGTATTATATTATAATGGAAACTCTAGCTAATGCCGAGCACGAAACTATTCTACGAATTAAAATAATACAATCAAATAATTTAGAAAATTGCTCGCTTTATGAATGGCATTTTCTGTAAACCGCTTTTAGCTGTACCGAATTCTTGGAAGATTAGCGTGAGATATAATATGAAATAACCGTTAAAGGCATACCGTTTATAGCTCCGTTGTAACTTTTTCCTATTTACCATAAACGACGCACGTAACAGAGAGAGAGGTTGCAACGGAGCTCTCAGCGGTACGAACGTAAAGAATTTGTATTTTTTTATGTTCGAGTAATGTAGACGTATTTTATATTTGGATACGCATTTAATTATTTAGTGAACGCGACTATTTAAGTTTAATTGATCGAAAACAATTATTATTAATTACAAACTTTTGGAAACTTTCTTGGTAGAAAATTAGTGACTCGGGCCAAGGCCGCGGGTCGCGTGTTCGTAGAAAACTCGTATTATTTGACGAAGGTGGAAATTTATAACGTGTCGCGTATTTGAAACTGCCGCACTAAACGGAAATAAATAATTTTACGTCAGGAAGCGAAGTTTATTTAAATGTCAACCACTTTATTGTCGTATCATTACACTTTTTTGTGTATTAATTGTTTTTGTGTTTAATTCGCAGAACTACATTTAATAAATAAAAAATTAATAATGTTATTATTAAGTTCTCCAAGTATTTTTTTTAGTTTTTATTATTGTGAAAACTTTTTTGGGAACTAAACAAAAAAAAATACGACAAACAATACGTCTTGTATTATTAATTTGAGACATTTAAATTGATATATAAATGACGTTGCTACCTTCCATTCCAGATTGACAAATATGTGCAAATTTTATGCGCCATAGTTCACATTTCTTGAGAGTTTTAGTTTTATTAACAAAATACATCGATTTATGTATAATATTGCGCAGTAGCGGTGTCTCAGTAAGCATTGCAGAATCTCACTATGAACACGTAACATTTTTTCATTATTTTGCATTTTTATGTTTTGCCGGGTCGTTTATTAAGCAAACATTTGCCGCCCGCTTGCAATTCGTGGCAAACCTATTTGAATTCTTCGCGCCCACACAAAGTCGACTAGTAAATTATAGACGGCCTGCATAATTCGGTCCATCGCTTTTTTATTTGCCAAATTAAATTTGTCTGGGCCGTGTCTCTATTAATACTAATAAACCAAGTACTTCGTGCTTCCATTCCACATTGACGGCACCACCATATAGATAGACGCGATGAAAATAAAATAATTAAAAATGACTGCGAATAAATTTGTTAGGATGGCAAAGCTGGTTAGAAACGTTAATCCCGCATAGAGAATAAGGTCCCCAGAGTCTCGAACACAACCTAATCTTTTTTTTATTTTTTATTATTATTTAACAATAATCACTAATGGTTGTTTGACAACAATGATCGCAGACTATTATTATTGGATCGAGAAATACAATAACAACCATTAAATGCAAATTTATTGCGAAATTCTTATGCAAACGAATGTGTCCCAGTAAAAAAAACATGTCTGGTGCCGCAACTACGTCTCTATTATTTGTCATATGATCAAATAAACCCTCAGGTATAACATTATAATTCATACTATTGTAAGCTTAAACTGAATCGAATGAGAATTGGTAAACCAACCATTTCAACGTGTATAGATTATTTTCCAAAAAGGACAGATATGATGATTTCATTGGAAATACGAAATTAAATAGTGTATTGATGGAACAAAGATATAGACAAGCCTTGTACATATAAAGATTTAGAAAAAAAACTCATGGCGTATAGCCAATGACAACCGTATGGTATTTTCAGTTTATTTTTGTTGTAAAAAAAACACGATAATGACAGCAGTTTTTTTTGTTAGCGAATACATTTTGTGTAGCGATTTAAAATTTGTCATTTTTGATTTGCCTTCAAAACGACATGTTTGTTTCTATTGTTATTGACGGCACGCTGGCCAATGTCGGTGACAGTCGTCTCGCCAGCCTGTAGTGTCTTCTACATCATAATGACATTGTATCCAGTTTGAACTGTTTAGTGCAGTTTTAGATAGTTATTTATTCCACAATTATTGGTAAAAATACTCCATTGTGATAATTTTTGAAGCTGCAATTGGCTAGAAAGAGTTATTTTTTTTAATAAGAACAGAACATCACTGTACAGCTTGACACGAAGCAGTCGGTGGCGTCGTGAAACAAGATTTCGTTCGTTGTTTCCTCCTTTGGCCGCCTACAAAGTCAACTGTGTCAAGCTGTACTTGTAAACCAAGTGATAAGTGCGTAAGTACCGATGTTTATTTATTTATGCGGACATTATGTTACATGATCCGAACTAGCCAATGGTGACGCGACGCGATGATACGAATAATAATAAATGAATGTATTCTGTTGGCGATAACGATGTTAAGGCCACACGCAACTTTGTTTTGAGCATTTTCTTCCGAGTTGGTGTACAAAATCGTGAAAATACATTAATAAAAAATAAAGACATGTAAGCGAAATTTCCTGGGATCAATTCGGCTAAAATAAAAACAGATAACACATTATGACAATCAGCAGGCCTGTTATCTACAATAACAACCAATATTCACCATTACGATTTTATTGTACTCGTATCCTTAACACATTGGTGGCCAAACTCTTGTATAAAATATTACGAATTCTACGATCCAATCGAAATATCGAAAATTCCACTCTGCTAGCCTAACATAAATACATTTCCTACCGATTTCAGTGTTATAATTTGTAATTTACGTGTATTATAACTTAAAATGAACATTTTAACCTTTACCAATGTGTTTTTTTTTATGCCATACCTGCGTAACCAGCGGTTGGTCTCTTAGCAATTGCTTGGAAAGTAAACGGAAAGCAGTGGTTAAAATTATTATGTACTTTATACAAATAATATATTTTTAATCGCGTTATCTAGGGAAAGCGATTGTACAGTGCCACGACGAAAAAATATCAGTTCCGTTTTATTCGAAGTAATTTATTTTTAATTGTTTTTTTATCAGGTGCATCGCATCAGAGACAACTGCGCCCAGCAGGTCGAGTGGATCCAGACCAGTTACTCCAGTCAGGCCAAGCATTTGCGTGAGATCCGGGACATAGGCACCAACCACCTCACGCAACTGCGAGACCAATACTATGACCAGGTAAGCTATCTACCTACACTCAACTCATCATTTCACCTTCCATCTCATTTAAATTAACATATTTATATATGTTCCTTGATGCACCACGAACCTTTGCTTATTTGTATTACTAGTAGTAATTATCAATTTCAAAACTATTAATATCGAAATCTTTGAACAATTGAAAAATATGGCGTCTTGTCTTATTTTTTACAGCAAAATGAAAAAATTGAAAAAGCTCAATGGCTCGTGATTTGAAAAACATAGTGAGCTGAAGTTCTTTCCCCTTCAGACATTACAAAAATAAACATGGCTTACTCTTATTATGTATTTCAACTTCGATAAATTAATCAAATTGTGTTTTGTTGGGCCGCTAATTGAAAGATATTGATTCTTTCGCCGTATCTGTTATGTACATTTTGTTATTCAAGTTACATGATGCTTTTAGTTTACCTAGTATAGAACCGGCTCGTACTGTTGCTGTTGGCTAATTACTTATTGAAAGCCTTTAAAGTACACCCAAGCAAAAATAATGGAAACCGACAATTTGCTTCGTGTAATATTTAATGCTAACAGACGATATTGAAGTGGAAATTGTATAATGAAAATTTCCTAATTGCTAAAATAGGATTACCATCAATTTTACGTCCATTCGATAACATTTCTTTGTAAAACCTTTCTCTTTCATTTGCACTAGCATTTTGTACATTTATTCCAAATGGATTAAACAGTTTTATGAGCATATCATATTAATTTAATAAAATTTAGCGACAGAACAAATAGAATTTATCCGAAATTCCTACTTATTGTCATAATGCAAAGATAAATGACGATTCAACCAAATTGAGAATTTTAACAATTAGTAGCGGTTTCGCCCAATTTTTAATTTTTTTTTATATCAGCAGCTTCCATGTCATAAATAAGGTTTTCAATAAGCATTTCATTTTTATTTACGTAGTTTTCCGTATCATCAAAGAAAAGAGGTTTTTTTTAACAACCCCAAGTTGGGCGCCACGTTGTTACCGATGCACCGGGCGCTTCCAGACAATATGATACGTGCCGAAATTACTTAGCGTGCTACGGTACAGTGCAGTCGAATAGCGGGAGTGATTGTGTGGATATAGAATTGAGGACCACCGGATTAAGTGGAGCGCTAACAGACGAGTTATAAATAATTCTCGGACGGACTGACGGAGTCCCAGAAAGGTCGCCCTTTAAAGTTGGCGATAATTCGACACATCCGCGTGCTATTTAGAACACAATACAGTAAAGGCATAACCCCTGATGAGTCCATCGTAGCTTCTTTAAAAATTGTGTTTTCTTTCGTTGGATAAAACTATAAGTAACTCTATTATTCACACGATACACCAAACAAACGAAACTTGAATTTAATTGAAAGTTTCAAACTGTTGTTCCTGTGAGAAATGTCTATTCTGCTCTCAATCATATTTTGACCTGCGACCGCAGAAATGCAGTTAGAGTTGCAGCTCATCTCAATTCAGTGCAAGCCTCTGGAATCTGCAATTATGCCTCTGAATGCCAAATCTCTTGTTCACGAGTCGCCGCAATGCATCATTTCCGCTACATTCACTCCCAGACGCTTTGAGAGTAATTGAATTTCTTCATCTGCACAAATCTCCGTTGGGCAATCGCGGCGATATCGTAAAACGTATTGTAAACACCGAAACGATGATTCCTGTCTACGCGGGTGGTATGCCTGTCCTGTTTTCGATCGAATTTCATTACCGAAATGTACTTTTCTAAGTTTTTTTCGTTTGCGGTATCAATTTGGTCCGCTGACAGTTGAAAGTACTGTTTACTTAGCTAAAAGCCCCACCTTAGTGCAAAGTGAGATCACTACGAATTGTTTACTCATTGAATAAATAAAAGAATTAGCGCGAACACTGAATTGTGGAGCCGTGGACTACAATGAATTTTGCACACTCGGAGGAAAAAGTTCGCAAAAAACGGCGGGGTTTTTCGCTACAATTTGATTCGTCGTCAGTAAATAAGATATATAATGTTTTCAATATTACCAAAGGCGGTTCATAATAATTTTAGATGCTATTTTTAATGTGAATGTTTAATTGATTACCTGTTTCGATCGAAACCAGTATCGATTTGAATGTAAACTAAGAAATAGTGGATTATGAATCGACCTGTTTGAATAATTCATTGAAATTCGCTATCACCGCTATCACTTTAAAGTAACCATGTTGTGCGGCGCGTAGGTAAAGATTTTTTGTTGACCTACATTACTCTCATTACGAATAATAAATTTGGTATCCAGCGAAGTGCTAATGATACTAACGCCTAATTGACAGTACTGGGTTGTGACGTCGCTGCAAATATTGCGTTTACAGCTTCCACTACTAATTATAAATGATCCTACTCCTGCCGACACGATTACACTACCGGCGAGCTACACGTAGAGAGCGTTATTTGATGAATGCATAATATTTGTGCATAATGTATCTTCGGCATACAGTAGCCACACTCGACCTTGAGTTAATCTGAAATAAATATTCATAATATGTGCCTAGTTCGTGTTTATCATAATGTCACCTCGGAAACTTATAACTGGGGCATTCCAGTCTGTAGGCACAGAAAGTTGTTGCGTTTCTTTCGGGAGAAGTGTGTCGGCATGTGATTTCACTCTCGGGAGGTTTGTTTCGCCGGCGTGATTACCTGATTACGCTCGGTTCCGACTGTTTAGATATTTACGGCGTCTTGGATCCAGGCTCCTAGTAAATACGGATGTTTTCAGTAGACTAGAGCGGACGCTCAGCAAATAATATTTCGAATGAAAACAAGAACACGCCAGCTGTGTTAGAAAGTCGATAGCACCTTGAAGTCGGATCTGATACCTCTATAATCATTCGTGTTATTTGCGTAATATGTTCTATTTGTTCGGTGCTCAATCTAGCCTCTTTCCGTGACTTGAATATTGAGCGAACGTGTTGTAAAATAAAAATAAAATGATACGATCTTTCAACTAAGCAACTGGAGGGTTAATTGTCCCTACTCATGTATATTACGATGCGAATTGTACTCGTTATTAATGGATTCTCTTTTCGCAGGTTAAGAGGGTGAGAGATTACTCCACTAGCCAGCTGAACTGGGTGCGCGAGAACTACGTGTTCCAGAGGAACAAGATAAGGAAGTTCAGCGCGCATCAAGTGCTGCGCATCCGGGAGTCCTGTAAGTACCAGCAGCAGACCCTCAACAAGGTGCTGGAGAACCTGCCCAGTTTCTACTTCGACAACTGTAGGAGTGGCTCGTGCGGCCGGAGCGACTCCATCGTCTTCGACACGAAGGACTTGGACGGGCTCGACACTTACATAAAGGGCAAGATTGAGAAGTTGGCTTCTCTGCAGGACGTGGACGAGACGCAGAGCAAGATATCTGTATACTACACACCGACAGAGAGGTCTCTGGGCTCGAGGAGGGGCTCCCCGCCTATGATGCCGGATGGAACCCACATCAACTACATAGAGGAGAGGAGACCGCGCATGCCGCCCATCTTCGGGCCGCACGACTTCCTCCCCCCATCGCTGGAGAACGTGTTGCAGTCTCCGCACAACATGCTCAACTCCCAGTCCAAGAAGCTGCTAGAAGGGCTCTTCCCCAAGATGGACGAGGACGAGTTAGACTACGCGGCGCACAGCGAGGAGCCGCTGCTCGGAGACAACCACAAGCTGTCGTCGCGCCTGCTACAAAGCACCAGCCTGCCCGAGCTGCGGCCGAGGCAGCGCGTGCCGCCGCTAGCGCGCCCGCCGGCCACGCGCGTGCTGCTGGCTATCGAGGTGCCCGAGGGTCTGGAGGGCCCCTCCACGGCGCCTCCTCCGGGACTCGCACCCCCGCGCCCCAAGGCCCCAGCCTGCGTGTTCGTCAACGACAGTAACGTGGCAACGACCCCCTTGTAGTACAGGTTGGTCACTAGACTGTTCCGAGTCTACGCCTTGTCCAGTGACAGGATATTTATAAAGAAGGAGATCGGCGACAACCAAACTTAAAACACTTATTCCTAAGACTTAGCAGCGAATCTTTATCGGGCGACCCTCTGTAAATTAATATGTAATATATTATATTATGACGTTTGGTTGACTGCGCTTAACAATTCCTGTTGTCTTAATAATAATAAATAAATAAATATTGTGAATTAATGCATTCATCATTTTATAAGCTGAGTCATGAATTTATTCAACTTATTATTTATTTTTCACATAAATTATTGCTTCAGGCGCCATGTCATGTTGGATATTAAGTTTAAAATATTGCGACTGAGACACAATTACTATCCCACGTTAAGAATTGAATTTTTTACATATTGTCAATTATTTTATGTATTTATTTTTAAGAGTGAAAGATTTTAAAGTAAACACAATATTTGCATAAACTATTAATGAGGGATCTCACAGTTCTCGGGGTCGCCCGAATATTCGCTTATAAAACTTGATATGAATTTAATTTTTTAGAATCTACTAAACTTTGTGAGTGATACAGTTATGTTTTTTTCATATATTTTTATAAACTTTTTTGTGATTTTTTGTTTTGTTTTTATTAATGGTCAGAAAAAATAAAAGGGTTTTTTAAAAGTGAATTCGAAATGTGATTTTTAAAATTATAATTATACAGTTAGTCTTGCCTTTAAATGAATCATTAAAATCATTGGACCACGGGATTTTGTGAAAGATAAATTATTTTAAACAAAAGTGAACTTTTACATATACAATAATTAATGCAATCAAATCTACAGAAATCAAAACTGTTTACATTGTGACATTCATATAAAAATATATATCAGTGTTTCAAACATTCAGGAAGTTGTCAAGTGTGGCATACTGTATAATTTAAGTGATTTTGTGATTGTTGGAGAGCCAAGTGAAATTGTTCCTGGACCGGTTAATTTCTACCCTGTTTAATTATTGGTATGTTGACTGTTTCTAAATTAACTATGTAGATAACATCTTTAGAAAAGAATAACATATAGTATGAGAAAGTTTCAAAACAGTGATAAAGACTGTCGTGAAATAATAACTATTGTCGCATTGCATTTGCATTTTCTCGGCAGTCAAACATAATAAATTAAACATCTCGCATTATATTAATATTCTGAACACAAGCCGTGAGAGTGAATTTCTCCTCGACGAGTCTTCAAGGTTGGTTTTAATTTAATCCTAATTTTAATTCCTCGCTTAATAGCCTGCCTGGATATGGATGGTGTGAATCAGTGGCGGCTCGTGACTTTTGAGTGAGCTAGAGTGCTAAGATTGAAAAATACGATGTTATTGATGTTGTTAATGCTGAAATTTTTTTTTTTCAAAATTTCAATTTTTTGCATGGAGATTTAGATGGTAGGCAGGGAACTGCCCCACCCACCTACACACCTTCAATAATATCAATAACGTCATTTTTTCAATCGGAGCACTTTAGCTCGCTCAAAAGTCACGAGCCGCCACTGGTGTGAATGCATCTTTATAATGTAACGCCAAGTCTACTACTACTTCAATGTAAAATCGTTAAAATATAATACATATTTATCAATGAAGTTGCAATTTTCTGAGCTGTGATAGGTGGATTGAGTGTTAGCGAAATACAATAAATGAAAATGTTCTCTCCTAGAATTAGATACTGTCTCTTCCATTCTCGGGGGGACGACTCCATTTAACCCTTCCAGTCCTGGGTTATGCGGCGTCGTTCACTTTTCCATTTTAACCCTTTGGAGGTGTCAATCGACTAAGTCATCTAATGTAAATTGATTGTAAATCGACACAACGCTTGAGGTATCCCCACGATACGTATAGTTTGTGTTTTTCTAACGTATTAGTTTTGAATAAGGGATGGGGGTGATAATGTTTTTATTGAATGCGTCTAAAGGGTTAATGGTTTAATCAAAACAATATGCTCTTAGAATTAATTATATGCGATCAATTAAATGTTTCAATTAAATTTGTTGTGTTAGGGCTGAAAGGGTTAAAGTATTACTATTACTAAATTGGTATTTTAACCCTTTTAATAATTATTTTAGTAGATAAATAATATACCTAATAAGATGTTGGAATTATTATAAAAATGAAATACATATATATAATATTGTATAGCGTATATTTTGGCATCAACGTAATTTTAGCGATTAATCTCGTGTTTTGGGAGTATGTTTAAGTTCACCTAGCCTATGTTCATATCGCTATGGTAGTTTAGTAGCAGTCGTAGCCTCAGACGTAACTGGACTGCAGGGGTACCAGTTGACAGATATTATTATTGAATGTAAATGAAACACACCAGCGGAGGATTATGCGGTATACAATTGTAATGAAGTCATCCTGCTAACTGATTTGTTCTAAGTGTTATACAATGATGTTATTGAATTTTTGTAAGGAAAAATGATAATGTTATAAAAATAAATCTCACGACCAAATAAGAAAAAGAAAAACATGGTTTAATTACATTTGATTATCATTCTGTAGGTCTAAATTGTCTCTCCTCATCCGCATTTTATTCACTTCAAAAGCTAAGGTTGGGGCGTTTCAACCTCCAGATTCTCGGCCCGTTTCAGCGTTTGATGAAATTTTAAGAAGCAGTCGAATCATGACGGTCGTTATGCTTGATGGCTGACAAATTTGCCATTATTTATTCATTTGGATGAAGCATTTGAGCAATTTAGACTAAAAACACCTTTCCAATATCACACAGCACATTTCACTTCCTCGACTCGTATAAATTTAACGAATTTCAGACAAATATTACATTCTATTCTGTAAAAAATGCTTCACTTTTTAATTAATTGTTTTCTTACGATTCAATAGAAGCAATAATATTTCTTATATTAATAAAAAAAAAAAAAAAAACAACAACGAAAGTTCATATGAATCTACAAAGCACATCAAAATTTTATACGGGTTCTTAACTTTTGCATGAAACACTTTAAAAACATATATCAAAATACATACACAATTTTTTTTCAGCCATCATCACAAAATTTATTGAATTATTAAGAAGTCTTCACGAAGAAAAAGTGGATAAAAGAGGAAACGTTAAATCTACAAGTTAAGTAATTGGGTTTTAAAGAGTATCGAAATTTCGAGTATTGAAACCGTATGATAAAACGAAATCGTAAATTATTTAGCAATATGCGTTATTTAAAATTAGGACTGTTTACCAATTAACAATATTCTTATAAAGCTCTTTCTTATTATCTCTTCAAATCTAGCTAAGAAATAGGACTCGCTTTACAAATATACCGATTCAATTCCTGTTGAAGCTACAACTTAAAAAAAAAATGTCCGAGTAGCAAATATATTTTTAGTGTAGTTAAATGTATAAAACAAAAATAAGTTAGAGAAAATTCACTTCAAATATTAAAAAATTTTTTCTGAAATCAAAAAGAATTAAACATAGTTTTTTTTTCATTAAATAAAACGTAGGTTTCATAAAGTAACTACCACTTCTTGGGAATTATAGGGGTGATGCATAAATTCGTAGCATTTTTACCTTTTAAATAAATAAAATACACAAACTAATCAATAATGTAACACAACACCCTGTTGTATTTTTTACGATTGACTCTCAACTTCCTGGCAGCTTTTTGTTCATACACCTGAAGAAATATGAAATTAACATTTGAGAGAAATGTCATTATTAAAGGAGATTCCTTGTAGCTCGTTGGATAGAGAGTGGAAAATATGATGGAGTAAGAAGATCAGAAAAATAGACCGGATGTGGAATAAGTTCCCAGCAAAGCTCTTGAATAGTCACTTTTGTATGACGGTATTCACCCGTAAACGGCACAAATGGCTCCACGGTAAACCTCAAATAAAAAGTATGTCTGAAATGTGACATTGATTTTAGTAACAATTCAGTTAAATAATATTGACATGATATTTATGTCACAGTTTTTTTTCATGCTACAAACGTTATGAACTTATGCACCGCCCCTTATAATATTATTATGTATCTCACAATAATATTTCAGTGTGTAGAACCGTAAAAAAAATGCAAGTTCTTATTGTTAATCAGATCGTATATTATTGTGTAGTTTCACTATACCTCTATAAGACAAAGTTTTGGATCACATTCCAGTGCCCATCATCAGGGCAAATCTTGACTTTTAGAGTGACCACAGACTTTGCAAGTATTTCTTAATGTTTACTAAATAATTACCTTAGAATAATAATATATTTTTGAATAAACATCAGTAGACTAGATGATTTATGTACAGATAATCCAATAAATAAATGCTATTTTGAAATTGGCTTTTATTGGCAGTTCTATCAAACCGAGTAAATTAAGTCCTTTATTAATTTAATTCCCAATTAAGTGATAATACTGAAAACATCAGTTGAAAAAAGACAGCAGAAGCTACGCATATATCATCGAGTGAATCACAAACTCAATCAAAAATAATGTCCGATGGCAAAACTACTGCAGGTAGAATTACGTTTCAAAATGTAATTAAATATTTTCACAATACAAAAAATTCACCAGCCAAAATATTTAAAAAATACTAGTTCAGTGCTAACTTAACAATCTTATGAAATATAATCGCAAATCAATATTTAATCTATATATTATTTATTTTTATAAACAAACAGGTACATTACATTCAATAATTACTGTTTTTATTATATTTTACAGGTGAAAATATAATAAAAACAGTAATTATTGAATGGAACACTAGTATATATTGATTAACTTGGCGGGTTTACGATAAGCCGACGTAGCTCAACGGTAGAGCATCTGACCGGACATCAGAAGGGTGCAGGTTCGAGTCCTGTCGGCGACATTTATCTTTGCTCGGAAAGGTTTTTTTCAATTTGGATGAGTGTTTCAGGCTAATAATAATTGTTTATAAAAATAATTGTTACCCTTTGCGCTATGCACAAAAATCTTGTCTTAAGTTTTTAAGAACATTAGTTTATCAATTAATATATATTATTTAACCATTCATTCAACAAATTTTATTTATTTGAAATAAAAGAAAAAAAATGGTAAGGCTACCAAAAACAAAAAATTATGTTAATTTTCCACAACAATAAACTGAATATAATTGGATCAATTTTATAGTGCCATTTGTGAAAAATCAGATTAAGGGGCACATTCATATGTGATAATTACAGGAAATAAAAGAAAAAGAAGAGAAAAAACACTTCAAAGTGTATGGAATAAACACTTACTCATGAAATGTCCAAAGAACATAAAAATAAACATAATCTGATTTCAATGGTGCCAATGAAAACAAAACTATTTGGAAAAATAGTTAACAATGAGATAAGTATATTGGAAGTGCATTGCTTATCGGTATAAGGGGTAGTTTACCTTTTTCGGATGCCAGTCGATGGGTCGGTTTAAATGAACAATGAACAATAAAAAAACAATGCTGTTTTAAGCGAACTTCCTACTGCTCAAACGTATTATGTATAAAATACATTTACTAAAAAATTATGAAAAATGTTTCCTAGAAAAAACTCGAAAATCACTAATTAAATTGTAATTTTTCATAAAAAAAAAATTGGAAATCACAAACTAATGTTATAATTTACTTAACTAACTAACCATCACGCGGTTTTTTTCACAGGGGTAGGCAGAGAGGATGGACCGCCAAACAACTCGATTTTGGCACACACTTCTTGCTTCATTCACTTTCATACATTCTCTTCTGTTATTCCGACTCAAGTATTTGATTCACTTGATAGTGACATGTCTTCCTCGGTCGTCCCCGGCTTCTTCTTCCATTCACATTCGCGTCATATATTCTCCTTACACTCTTTTCTTTGTTCATTCACTCTACATGCCCAAACCATCTAAGTGTCCCTTTCTTAATCTTGCTCACTACGCTTACATCACGCTTGCATTCTTTACGAATCTCAACATTTTTCACACGATCATACATGGTTTTCAACCATAATAAATTTGTAGCCATAATTAGAATACAAAGACATTGGTGATGATTTTTAAATTCAGTATTTAATTTGAATAATGGCCACTATGCCAATTCTGATTAATAATTATCTATTAATTCTCCTCACCCAGTGCCTATATATCGTCATACCTATGATGCTAAAAGCCTTACAGCACCGATCTATTAACAAACTTTGACGTATCATTAACCCTTTAGGTGCCACATGTATTTTTTTTTAAATGCTGGAAAAGTGTCAATAATCCATATTTTTTACTTTTATTACTTTTATTTTTAGACACATGTTTTCAATGTGATGTAATTTTAGAACCGTGGGTAACGCATGACGAATTTTATGGCTCGAGCTATATATCGTTCTGTGGCACTCAAGTACAATAATGTATCGGAACGATATATCGTTCGGGGGCACCTAAAGGGTTAAAGGGTGACAAAAAAATTCATAAAAAAAAAGTCCATCAGAGTAAACTTTGGTCATTAAAATAAATCCATTTGTGAAACATTATTCTTAACAGTCGTCAGCGCCCAAAAATAAAGACACTTTGTAGTCTGCTAACTTAATAAATACTATGAATGATTTATCTGTAAATCATAGAATTTAGAAGAGTTACAGTTTGAGGATTTTTGTTTTTAGAAACTTTATACATTTTCCCAACTACCCGTATAGAATTTACAGATAAATTCTTTGTAGTATTGCTTGAGTTAGTAAACTACAAAGTGATGTTCAGCGTCAATTTTGAGTTCTGGCCCTCAAGTCTATAGGTTTTTTACTGGAAAATGGCTTAGTTCAGAAGATGAAAGGGGGAGTGATATAGAACAGTAAGAACCAAAAAATTTTTTATTGTTGTTTAGCTTTAGAAAAAAGTATTTCCTTCAAATATACGTATGTGTATTGAGTGGAAATTTCGCAAGCACGGTTAATCATTCCTTTATTGAAAATAGATTCATTAGTTGATAAAAAATGATTTTTAGATTGTTAAATTTTATTGTCACTATGACTCTCATCAAATACTATAAAATGACAATACCTCCAGCTCCTGACATTTGATGGCAACTTGCTACACTAGTGCCCTCTAACGTCCCGAGTTGAACAAATTGTTTTTTTTCATAGATTTTATGTGAAAAATTTTCTTAAAAAATTATAAATTTAAAAAAATAAATATCGGGTGACCTACATATGATTTTACTCCTTTTTTGCTCATAAATGAAAAAAATGTTAAAGAGGTAATTAGGTTTGTACTAACAGTTATAAGCCTCGCCGCTCGCTCGTCGAGGTCGGTAGATAGATATAAATATTTATATGTCCTCATTAAACCGTATATAAATAAATAAATAAAATAATGATAAGAATTGTAATACGTTAAGCCAAAAGAAGTCTAAAAATAAGAAATTAAAGAAAATTTATCATATAAGTACATTATTTCCTTCCTAAATCACCAGACCGAGCGCGAGCGTTGAGGCTTATAACCTTTAGTACAAACCTAATAACTCTCTTTAATATAAAAAGGAGTGAAATCATATGTAGGTTACCTAATATTTATTTTTTTAATTTTAATTTTCTATAATTTATTAAGAAAATATTTCACAGAAAATCTATAAAATTGTACGGAAAAACCCTATGCGGGTCACTAGTGTAAGAATGTTGCCATCTCAATGTATGGGAAATGTCAGGAGCTGGAGGTATTGTCATATTTCTACGGTATTTGCTCTCGCAAACAAAAAATGATTACCTTCAACCTAACATAAAAAATACTATTACTTATTAACATGTTGATGGATAGCATCCTATCGGCAATGCAAATTCGTAGACAACGCTGTACGGCGTCATCGGTAGCCGAAAGAATTGTGATGGAACAGCTAGCAGCGTCTTGATTTTGATACTAGCCAGTACAAGCATTCCACTTTGTGTCAGAGTGAATAAACAAGACATCTCTACCGTCACACCATATGCCCTTTCAAAGAAATAATGTAATTTCTTCCAAAAATTACAGGTTCTTTCTTTGAAGAAAACTTGTGTCACAACACAACTTATAAGAAGGTGAAATGCCGTCCTACAATGTGTTAATTACTAGCCAAAATAAAAAGAATGGTCATTGGTCAGTGAAGGATGAATGGTCACAAAAAACTGGTTTTAAAATTACAGTATTCTGATATTTTATACCAGACAAAAAATGAAGGCGCTGCAATTGTTTAAAACGTTTTAAATGACAACACAAAGATGGCACATAGGAAGATTATCGCATGTAAAAGTGCAATGGTCCAAGTGCATGCGAGAGATGATTCTACATCACATTTAAGACAATTTTCTGTTGAAACTTTTTGCAATTAATGTATCGAAATTACCATGTATGAGATGTTAGATAAAAAATAAAATAAAAACAAAATCAAATTCACAGATTAAAAAATAAAAGGAATCATGATGTTTTGCACTATTTCTTTAAAACTAACTATCAAATTCGAATGTGAGGAACAAAATTTCAAAGACAGTCAGCAGCTTGGTATTGCCATATTAATGAAAAATATAGTTCCACTTTATTAAATTTCTATATTTTATTGCCATTCTTATTTTACAATATAAAAAAAAGGAAACTTCATGATATTAAAAATTGCAACAATAAGAAGCATGATTAAATCAAATGCATTTAATCTTGATCAATTCATGGTTGAAAGATTCAAGTGATAGAATGAAGGTAGATTCAGAACAACTAATAACATGGCTAAGGATGGACCCAAACTCAGTGTTACCAGTCTAGAAGATGTAGTAGATAAATGGGAAGATCCAAAGGAAGACTGGATGGACGTTAGTAGCCTCACCGGAAGTATATGTTTCAGCCCTCAAATAAATATGAATTATTTATATAATAAAGGAATGACCACTTCCTCTCAGGCGGGAAATGTCAATAGCTTCGTCGAAACACCGCGCAGCTAGTGCATGAGCCATTCCCAACTAGAAAATAAATAATTTAGCTCAAAGGGCCTCAAAAGGGGCGAAACAAAGTATGAAAACAACTGTGACTATAATATCATATTATATTCAGAACTGTCCATAAATGTTCAACTATCAATCAATTGATTTGCCAGTTGGGAATGCCTAATTCGCTAGTCGCGCGGTGTGCGGACCAAGTTAATCAAGTTTAAAACTCTTCACCTTTGAGGATGCTGTGCAGAGGGTCTTTTTAATGAGAGAAAAAATTGAAAAGATCCATGCTGCAGTAGGTGAGCTACTCCACAGTCAAGGTGTTGATCGGAAAAACGACCCGTTCTCATGTGGTAAATGAAAACTGGGTAAAAAAAATTTGGTCTTGTGTTTAGCGTGTCTGCCGGCTGTGCATTTAATGATGCAAGTTCTTTGGAAAACCTGTCATTAAAATACCGGTAGAACAAACACAGCATTCCCACCATGGTCTATAATCTAAAGACTGCAATCCATCCATTAAGATGGGGGAATCCATCAAATGGATTGCGCGTTTTTGAGAGAGCTTTATTTAGATTTCTATGGGATCCAGACTAGAGGTGACTACCAACTCAACAGTGGGGTGTTAAGTGTTCTATTGAAATGTATTATTATTATTGCATCTTTCACGTGGTCTAATTGCATAACAATGTCTGCTTGATTGGCAGTTTCTTTGGCTAACCTTTTATAAACATCATTCTCGTCTATTGTATGTAAACATTACTTAACTAGTATACAATCAAAGACGAGATCAAAGACTATGGGATATTCAATTGACCTCCTATGTAGCAGACTGCTAAGTTCTTTCATCGCGGGTTCAAAAATTAAATTCCATAATAACAGGTTTTTAAAAAATAAAAAATATTTATAGTAAAGCATATTTGTACCTAGTTCTGGAGTGGAATATACTAACAGTACCGCCGTAGCGAAAGACAACCATTTAGATATAAGTCATCGCTTAATTGCTACGTTCAGCAACTAAACTTAAATAGTCACTTAGTTTTCAACCATCCACTTCCCTCGTCGCTTTTTGGCTCGCAGTTCTTTCTGGTTCATAGCACAGTGATCACTGACGTCAGAATAAATAGACTTACCGTGAATACCACGATCTTTCCCTTCATCGATGGTTGGAGGGAAAGATCAAGTGACACCCATTTTGGCACCAGCCTAGTTCACCGCCGTCGACGTTTGCTGCGCGTGCTTTTGACTCCGTAACCAAATTGCAAAACATTTATAAAAAGGGTCAAAGTAAATACTTTGACAAAACATTCGTTTTTTGTAAACAAGCCGAACCTTTTTACTTTAATTGGCGGGATGCCTAGCTCGTACCCCTTATTTTGGTTTCTTCCCCTTGTGTGTTAGGGCATCTGTATGTATTATTTGCTCTGTGATAGTAATCAACACAATTGGCTTTAAGTTTTGAGGTTGCGTGTTTAATTCCTGAGTAGCACAAAAGAAAAATAATACAGATATTCTGTATGTCAGCTCTGAGTGTTGTGATAACGTGTCAACTTTATAAATGCATACACAGCATATGGTCATAGCCCGGTGGTTGGGGTGCTCGACCAGCAGTCTGACAGGTCGAGTTTACTAGTCACGAAACTATGCTTAGTGAAAAAGGTCTGTACTAAAAACCTTATGCCTGCTTCATACTCTCGGTGAGACTACCTTCAGAGACATGTTGGCCGTTCTTGGTGTCCGTCGTACGTTGTGGACATTGGTATCAAACAGGCAAATGCAGCACAATAATAATCAAAACAATAAATGAGCAACACGAGTGAGGATGTTGCATTTGTGCATCCACTCCCGGGGAAAGATTCGCTGAGAGTGTGCAGCAGGCAAGTTTATAGTTAAATCTCAAAAGAATAGGAATAACTCATCCACAAGAAAAGCTTATTCTCATAAGGCGGTGGTTCCCAAAGAGTGCGCTGCGGCTTCCTCCGGGGGACGCAACGCATCGGCATTAAAGTTTTTTCTGATGTGTTTTATTTATTTTACCTAAGGATTCCCGCAAAAAGACCATTGGTTGCCTATATTTCACAAAGTGCACTTCTGAAAATTGACACAGGGAATCTTTGGAAAATTTAGCGAGGGTGCCACAAATCAAAAAAGTTTGGGAACCACTGTCCTAAGGCTTAGTCGTTTGAACTAATGTCACTATTAATTATTGCTGTTGGTTTAATTTGTAGAATTCCATTTAATAAAAATCAATTTTAATAATGTTATTACTTAACAAATTACTATTATTAATAATAACAATTTACTATTATTAATAATAACAAATTATTATTACTAATAATAACAAATTATTATTGTTATTAAGAATAACAAGTTATTATTATTATTAACAATAACAAGTTATCATTATTAACAATAACAAATTATTATTATTATTACCAATAACAAATTATTATTATTAACAATAACAAGTTATTATTATTATTAACAATAACAAGTTATTATTATTACTAACAATAACAAATTATTATTATTATTAACAATAACAAGTTATTATTATTATTAACAATAACAAATTACTATTATTAATAATAACAAATTATTATTAATAATAACAAATTACTATTATAAATAATCAAAAATTATTATTATTAAATTACTATTATTAAAAAATAACAAATTACTTTTAATAATAATAACAAATTATTATTATTAATAATAACAAATTACTATTATTAATAACAAATTACTATTGTCAATAATAATGAATAATAATAATAATAATTATTATTATTAGCAACAACAAATTACTATTATTAATAATAACAAATTTTGCAGAACTTGATAATAACATCACAAAATTTGATTTACTATTTATAAAAAAGACTATTGTCATATTAGACATTGTCCTTAAATTGGCAATTAGCGCTTTTTAAAATTTAAAATTTGCCTCTTCAAAAAGGGTGACCGCTGATTTTCAGCCTGTTAGCATTTATGTGTTATTTGTTGATCAAACGCTGACAGGTCTAGAAGCGGCACTTTACAGGGATCGCTTTCAAATTTGCATATATCAAAAAATTATAATAGACGCTGATTAAGATGATACAAGATGACTCTTTATCATCCGAATCGGGAGATTTTCATTAGTCATTCGTCTGAGGTGGCCATATTGACAATTTTGGCCGAGCGGTAAAGATCCTCGGCTCTGAAACCCGATGTGCGCAAAGTAAATATATTTATATGTGTCACATCAAATTAATACAAAGCATATTTGCGGAAGTTTCCAGAGTGATATACAGTGGTAGTATCAACCCACTGAAAGGTACCTTTCAGCCTTCCCGTTCCTCATGTCCTTCAGCTTCACAGCATTCCGCAAAGTGGGGATGCCACAGTCCCACTGGTTCTGGGCAGTTGAGACAACATTCTATTTGTGCACCGGTCAGAAGCAAGATCTTCGATAGGTTTTTTCAATAATCTCAAATTCATTTGTCATTCAACTCGTCACCTAAATTGAATAGCACATATTACAGGGTTATTCAAAATGATGAACTCAATTTTGAACCACTATATTTCCTGAATTATACACTATATGTGAATGATGTACATAGTAATTGAAAGAGGAGGTTCGAAAGTTTCGAATCCTACCGCTAGATCGCTAATAGTTGTGCAAACGACTGCTAGAGTGGTTGTGTCGCCAAACAGCCATTTTGCGTCAATTGTGAGTTTAAAGTTTTCTGTGTTTGTGAGTTCTGTAAAACTGAGTCGGCAACTGTAGTGCAGCGTACCTTTCGTCTTCCTTTTAACAGTGAATCTCCAACTAGAAAGAGCATTTGTCGTAGGTATCACCAATTTGAGCAAACTGGATGTCTCTGTAAATGAAAACGCCCGGGCCGACCGTGTATATCAGAGGAGAACGCGCGAAATTGAGTCCATCATTTCGAATAATCCCGTATAACACAACAAACAAAATTTCAATCATGAAACAGGGAAGACTCCTACCTTGCTTGCAGTCCGGTTCCACACGACGACCTTGTGCCCAGAGTTGAGGAGATTCTTGACTATCCCGCTGCCCATGATGCCGAGTCCTAGGAATCCGAATTTCATCTGGCTAGGCAGGATGTTCTTGCCCTTCAGGGTATCCGTGATGTTCCCCAGGTCCAGGAGTGGAGTGGCCTGGAAAGGGGAGAGATGTGGATAAGATGGGTTACATTAAAAAACATAATGAAGATGGAACACTTGGTATGCTACAAAAAATATAATTAATTTTTTTAACGCTGACGAGTCCCAATTGGAGTATGTTGTGAGGCTGAAAGGAGTGGGGTATTCAATTCCTCAGTTCAGTCCTCCATCACGACACAAGCAACATCTTCCGCTTACTGTGATGGTAGTATGAGATTTTCAAATATTGTCAGGTAATATTGGTAACCTGGAAAATGTTTCTTTCATTCTAAAAATAAAAGATGGGGAGGAGAAAGGTTGGGATGTACCAGTAGGCTATTCAGATTCGATCACCAAGCACGGCTAAAAGCCATATCAAGCAATGTTTCGATTCTGAATGATGGTTATTCACCAGGGCGATACTGAGAGTATCTACCACTTTGAAGAACTCTATGGCAGAGCAGTAAGTTCTATAGCTCTAAAGTCCTTGGCTTGGTCTATTATATTTATAAATTTTCAAATACAGGGTGTACCTACAAAACATCAGGACGTATCCAACAAACTTTAATTATCAATTCTTGAACATATTTGGAGTAAAAAAAATGTAGATGGAATTAAGTCTCTGGTGATTTACTTTTTTTAATTTTTTGTTAATTTAAGACATTCCAAAATCATAATGCAATAAGTCCCGATAAACTACTTTTTTGTAGTTTGTCTAACGGGAGCTTGTTATACAAAACTTTATCCTAAATTTACTGTTAAGGTTACAAAATATAAAAACAAATGTAAAATAAATAAATTAACAAATATATATCTTTCACGTGCCGTCACTGGTCGGTCACTCAACCGAGTAACCACCCAATCCCCGCACCGACCCTAACTGTCCAATACCTACAGATTTATTTTTTATTTTTAGGTGAACAAAAAAGACCAAAGTGCCATCTACTTACATTTTTTACTCCAAATAAATTCAGTAATCAATGGTTAAAGTTTGTCGGATATGTCCTGATACACCCTGTATAATTGCACCAAATTAATGAAAACCCTTTATATTAAATTATAACTTAGTACACTATAAAAAAAATCACCAAAAAAACTGGTTGGGGACGTCAGACTTAGGTGAAGGTACTTTTTTTATTTTTTTATTAGCGACACTATAAAGAAACATGTGAAATATAAAATAAGGTGCAAGTACAAAACTGTTTAGAGAATAAAGTTAAAGATACAAAATGGTACATATATTGTTAGTTAATATATATTGTTAGTTAATATATATTGTTAGTTAATATATATTGTTAGTTAATATATATTGTTAGTTAATATATTTTGTAAACTATTTGATATTTTGTGTTTTTCTTAGTTCCCCTTCCTAGGGGGTCCTGTACTGAGGAAAAATAAAGTTATTTATTTTGATGGTATGTAATTAGGTGCGTCTTCAATGTCGTTTTTAGTGTGGTTTTTAATGTTGTTTCAATGACCTCTTTTAACTGGAGGGAGACTGCAGGAGTGGGACGATCGGGATTCTCCGAGGGGTTGAAATGCTTATTTTGATTGATTTCAGTGTGGTTTCTATTAACCTTTGGAACGCTGAGATTCTATGGTCTAGATATTCTGTCGTGTGCCGAAGGTAAAACTGCGCGCGGCCAGCGGTGCACCAGCTGAGTCTACTTTCAAAATAACTTACTTGTTTTTTGCAAAATGGTGTTTTTGTAAATTGTTCCGTCTTACCAGATAATGTATTTACATATTTTAAAAAAAATGTGTATATCTATCATTAGTAGTTTCCCCAAAATAGCTACTTGTATTCAGAGAAATAAATTCTCTCTAATGATATAAAAATAAATAAATAAATGAAACATGAAAATATTCTTGAAGTTTTATTATATTTCCAAAAAGGTAAATAAATGTAATTACAATATACATTAAAAAAAAACTTATTTACTTACATTTTAGAAGATATCACAGAATAAAACCCAAATGAAATGAGCGTCAAGGAATGACGCAATACTTGAGTTATTTTGTTTTAAATTCCAGACAAGCGACGTTTCACAAAACGCAGATTTATTATTTTGTTGGCAAACGAATGTAATTTAATTTAGTAAGCTATGAACATTTTTTAAGGTCGAAAATCACACAAAAAGGAAGTGTTTTTGCGTTGCCCGTTGGCAACGCTGGCGTTCAACGGAAACAAATTTGACATTGCCCATCGGCCACGCTGGGGCACCAGAGGTTAAAGAAGCCAAAATGTTATTTTAATCCTGTTGAATACTAAATTTGGCAGTTTGAGACATGTATTGAGTAACGTAAATAAAAAGAAGATATAGAAGGTTCCAACGAACAATGTCGGATGTGCAATTGGAAACTTTTTATTGTTTCTATTTATACATATTTAGAGTTTCGCGTCTACATTTTTTTTTGTTTTGGGATATAGGAATATAAAACCCGTATTTATTCAATTGGAAAACCATATTATTGCAACTACTATAGCTTTAATGCAAAGTTACGGATCTGCATATCCGACATTGTTCGTTGGAACGGTTGATATCAAAGACAATAGGATTCATTTATGAACTAATTTACAAAACAGTAAAGGAGCCCAATTAAAATGCGCATGGTAAATGTATAAAAAGTGGTAATATCACTGACATCTAATGACGACCAATAGAATTGCCGTAAGTACTACTTCGATGGCTGGAGGCAAGAGTCACGTGACACCCATTTTGGCACCGGCATTGGTTCACTGCCGTCCACATTTGTTTCGCGTGATTTTGACTGCGGTAAGCAAATTTATAAAAAGGATCAAACTAAATACTTTACCAAAATATTCTGTTTTTGTAAACAAGCCAAACCTTTTTACTTAGTTGCTGTTTTACTTAAATTGGCAGCACGCCTAGTTCGGCCCCCGCCCTTCTTATTTTGGTTTCTTCCCCTTGCGTGTTAGGCCATCTCAATGTTTTATTTGCTCTGTGAGTAATATTCAATTACGGCACTATCGGAAAAAGGTTTTAAATTGTAATATCGATTTACTGAAGCAAATATAAGTGAAATTTGTATGCACACAGAAACAGATAGGCTCAATGACTTTACAAATATCATCAGTCAAGTTTTTTGTGCTATAAGAAGCTATTTATAAACATATTGATGTGTTTACACGGGCTCAACCAGCAAACGGCCTGCCATATCCCGAATCTGCAAACGAATTGTGAATCGATAGGAAGGGGTATATTAATTACCATCAATATATAAATAATTGGTCAATGGATATTACTCGTTAAAAAATAATATCCAAGTATGTAAAGTAAAACCTCAATATACCTATGTAATAAAAACATCATAACATAACATTTTTACCGTTTTACATTGTACACGCCGCAACTCGGCAAAATATTCAAAATAATAATATTATGACATCTGAAGAAACGTGAAGTTAGCAACACGACACCACCTGCAAAATGTCACGTTTTTGAGGTTTGGAGCAAAGTGATTCCAAATTAAAAAAATCATAAACCATTGGTAAAGTTATTATCCGCATAAATATTATCATGAGCAACGATTTTAACACGGGCAGTGTAGGGCCCTATTACTCGGATACCAACGCTATAAAGGTGCAATAGGGATTCTTTATAAGTAAGATAGTATTTGTGGACGGCATTAATTTTGGGTCAAAAAAAGAAGTATAAAGCGTTAATTTATATGCAGTGCAAACCTACTTACTAAGAATACTATATCGGACGTCCAAATCATAATACGTATTTAAGAAATGGCAGAAATGCTCTTAAGTATTCACATGCAAAAAGTGCGTCACCGCATCAAGGTGACGTATTTCCGCAATTCAGATGACGCATTTAATGACATCAATGGCAGTTGTTGACGTCACTATTTCTGGGACATACATAAGTGACGTCAACTAAATTAAAGACGTCATAACGGACGTGTTTCTACCAGTCAATCACTGTGAACATATGTTAATTGTTTCATTGAAAAAAAACATATAAATAGAGAAGATATTTTAATAAACGATCATCGTGTAAAAGTTATTCGGCCTTTATTGACCTATATTCTATACCCCTACAAAGAACTTCTTCTGGCAGATTAAAGTGTCGTATGTGTACCGGTGTTCCCTCCGAAATATAGTATTTGTTTAGAGTATGTTCCGTACACATACCTTGTTCAGAAAAGGAAGTAAGCAGGTATCTGCTTTGAGTATTCTATTCGTCCGATTGCTAGCCAAGCATCCTACCCACCTCATAATTTTAGCATCTAGCTGTCATTTCCAATAGCTACTTATATTTTGATACAGTACTAGTTGTTATGTAAGGTCCTTTAATAATACTCACAGGTCTGTTGATGTTGGGCCGGTCCAGCAGCGAAGAGCTGGAGGATTTCTTGAAGGAGTGGTTCAGCATGGACTCACTCTGGTTGTCCTTGTCCAGGTCCAAGGAGGACACTATGTCCATGGTTCTGGCCTTCTTGCGTGATGACACGGACTTGGTAACGGAGGACGCCCTCTTCACTGGCTTTTCCTGAGGAATCAAAATCGTTATGGATTAATTTAAATATTAGATGGCCTCCATGGTCAAGGGGTAAGGCTCTCGACTACGAATCCGAAGGTCGCAGGTCCAAATCCCGGCATGCGCATTTAAATTTTATTTAATTAATTTGTACCGTGTCACAATTAATTCATTTAAAAATTATATATAGTATATTTGCGGACTTTCCAGAGTGGAAGACCACCACTCAGAATTGAAACATTGCTTGAAATGGCTTTTAGCCGTGTTTGGTGACCGAATATGAATAGCCAGGTATTTCCCCACCTTCCTCTTCCCCTCCCCAATACCTTCAGCCTCACAACATTCCCCAATTGGGGATGCCATAGTCTCACTGGCTCCAGACAGTTGGGACTCCTGTGGGGTATTCATATAAAAAATAAAATAAATGAAATTTGATTAACATTAATTTTTTATTTGTTTTGTACCTAAATAACAGCAGATTCGATGAGTACACGGATTTGTGCAGTGATTTTCAATTTACTATTTATTACAGGGAAACTCTGCATTCGTAGTGGATAATGTATTACTAATCACATGAAGTTAAAAACAATTCTATGTTTTGACGTGTTTATTAACACATAATAATATTATTAATTATAAATGATATTTTTTCAAAATACAGAATTTTACCCCCAGATTCATGACGTACTTACAAATATAATGTAGGTATTTATTTAGTAGAGAATAACAAATGGAGTAGTGATTTAAAAGCGTAATGTTGAAAGAAAAAATAATTATCATTAAAAAAAATCCCAATTAAACGAATATCCTAAGATAAGATAAATAATCTTAGATGTCTACAAACTCGGTCATCAAAGTTAATCTTTAGGACAAAGCCAAGAGTTTGTATGAATGTTGCGAAGTTTGGGGATAGAGCATTCAACACGCTGGGTCCACATTCATGGAATGACCTGCCATTTAGTGCCTCGAGGTCAGAAATTGGTTTTGATAACTTTGAGAGTAACTTTAAAAACAAACTTTTTTAGAAAAGGATGGCTACAATAACCAATGTAAAGCACCATGCCATCATATGTAGTAAAAATCATATAATAATACTGAAAATTAATTAGTAATAGCAAAAATTTATTATAAATCATTTAAAAAATGTTATTAATAACATTAATTAATACTGATAATTCATTAAACAGAAAAAAATTATATATAATTAATAACAGACAAAATTAATTAATAACAGACAAAATTAATTAATAATAGCCAAATTAATTAGTATATTCAAAATATTTGTTTTATAAAATTTATTAGTAAAATAAACAAAGTAATATGAATAATATTAATGAATTAAATTTTGTATTATGTACGAATTAAATAATATAAAGTGCTAAATTGGAATCAATGAAAGCAACATAATTTGTCTTACAGTACCATATCAGATATATCTCCCTTTAATTCAAAATTTCCCACTTATCCCTCCTTTGACGTTCTGTCTCCATCTTTTTTATGTGTTGTCCCATTCTGTTACACGTAAGCATGTCTCTGTCTCACTGTTCCATTGTTTCGTTTTATGTTTTGTCTCCTACTTTTTGTACATCTCAACTATATATATACTCATATATGTATTTAGGTTAGTTTTAAATTTTACCCTGACGAAGCTTGGGATAAGCGAAACCGGTTGGTGATGATATAAAAATAAATTAGTGGTTTGAAACAAAGTGTTTGTTTTATTTAATATATGCATTAAGGGGGAGAGGGACGCCGGAGAGGAATTATTTATTATTTCGAAATATTGATTACGCAATACGATAAACATAATGTTTTTAAATAGAAAAATATTTATTAAATATTTTATAAATTTACATAGGCTTAGCATTTATCAAAATTTAATCAGAAATATTCTTTTTCTGACCGTCCTATTGTATGTTTTACAAAATGTTAAAAATATGAATATGATTTTTAAAGTGGAGAAAAATATTTTTAATCCATTCTCGTTACGTTTTTGTAAATAAACTTAACCAAAAATTTGTAATCCGCATTAAAAAAAAAAAAACAAAAACATTAAAGTTACGTAATGTTTATGAAAAAATTAAACTACACACTGTTCTTTTCTTAAAATTTATCTTATCGGCATGTTAAAGAAAAACCTTCACAGCATAAGTGTTTTTGTAAAACATGCGTAGAACGGTCGGAAATGTGTAATATTTCTGATTTTATTTTGATAAATGCTAAGCCCCATGCAAGTTAAAAAATAAACGTAATTAATATTTTTCTCTTTAAAAACACCATGTTTACCGTATGGCAAAATAATATTATCATTATTTTGAATTAATAAATAATAACTCTCGGATGACGTCCCTCTCCCCGTTAAAAAAATTTCAAATAATTTTACGAGGTGAATATTATTTTATCACTCAATTCAGGTCTGAAAGGGTTAAAAGCGAAAACTTAACCAATAAATTAAGCTTGGTAATATGTAGCTGTGATAGCTTTCCATTTTATGATTCAAACCAATAAATTCTGTTAAAAATATCACTATTTGAGTTGCAACATATAAATATTTACATCTGGTTGGGCTATGAAAAATAATAAACAAATATACTGTACATGTTAGTAAAAAGAAGAAATATTGCGATTTATGATAAATAAACTAAATTATATTGAAAAACACTTAAATTTAAAATCATATCATATCAGCCACAACGTACAAAAAAAAATAGAAGGCAATTTATATTTTGTAATAATAAAAAATGGTAAAAAAAAAAAATGTGAAAAAGGGTAAGTATACAAATAGAACCTACATAAAATGACCTCAACTTATAAATGGATGGCAAACCTTTGGAAACTAATGATGAATGTATAAGTTTAATTGCAAAATATATTTAAGTTAACAAGAAATTAATTAACAAAACATATCGATACAGAGTAATTTTTTTAAATGTGAACCGTCACTGTCTGATCAGTGGAAAGCCAGGGGAAGTACATTGCCCCTAGTAGTGCAACATTGTGACGTGGGTTAAGGAAGGGTCTGTAGGAAGGGATATATTATATGGGTCTGTAGGAAGGGATATGTACCTTGAAGAGGATCAGTCTGGCTGAATTTATTCAATTTTTTCCACTATTTAATAATAATGTTTCATTATCTTCTTTTTTTATAACAAATAACAATATCCTCACTGGGATTTCCTGTGCTGAGGATTTCATTTACAAAATATTAAATTACAATAATTAAATTGATGTGCTTGAAGAAAAAAATTTAAATAATTCTAAGGTGGGGTGTTTTAAGCACAGTTGAGTGGTTTTGGTATTTGTCTGTATTTGGTGTTAATATATTTAATTCACAATAAATAGAAAAATAATACAAATTTTATTTATAGTGAAAAAAAAAGACATAATAAAGAAGTGAATTGTCAGAAGATGTGTTTAAACGCGTCACCACATGAAAATTTTTAGCATACAAATAGGACATAAAATGTCCCCAGCTTGTCAAGGGATAGCAAATCTTTGGACACTAATGATGGAAGAAGTGACATACTTAATTTTAATTGCAATATATATATATAAATTATGAAGAGATTAAATTAATATGCGTTAGAAAAACATAAAAAAATTTAATCATTGTAGAAAATAATATTAACATAACCTAAATGAAACATGAAAACGGAAAAAAGACAGAAAATAAAAAGATATCAGTCACATCTGGGACTCGAACCCAGGTCCTCTGCCTATCCGGGGCAACCGCTTAACCA